>CACRXP010000225.1:162465-257115 GCA_902702965.1 Spirometra erinaceieuropaei
GATAAGAGTTGCGTTGAAGTCCCCCATGATTAAGACGTCGGATCGGATAGAGAATCTCTCCAGGTCCTCAATCAGACGGGTGTCCGCCATGGGATCATTTCTCCGCGGTCGGTAGACCGTCAGGACGTCAAGGCTCGGTGAACCCGGTACTTTTGTAGTTAGCCAAATTGCCTCAGAAGTACACGAAAGTTTATCTGTTTTATCTGAGTCTATAAGTCCGTGTTTTACATACGTGAGTACGCCTCCGCCCTGACGTCCTGACCTGTCTCTTCTAAACAGCTGATATCCTGCTGTAGTTAACTCACGGTTGTCCACCTGCTGGTTCAGCCAATTTTCTGTAACGGAGATTATATCCGGGGCCAGATCAGATAGATGGATCTTTAGCTCGTCAACTTTCGATAACATGCTCTGCACATTTGTATATAGAAATTTCAGTTTACGGTTTATGGCTGGCAGAGAAGTAATTTAGATGCGTCTAGGACTTTCGCCTACTATTCCAGTTGCGCGGTCATCCGGATCGAGCCCGTCCAAAGAAAGGATGATGGGCGCTGTCTGATTTGGTTGTTTTAGATAACCAAATTCCGTTCTCCTTCGCTGAGTCTCTTCCTCAGCTCTAGAACTAGAAGACGACGTTTCAGCCTCTCTGCTGGAGAGTAATCCGGTTGAAAAAAAAACGCCCGGGTTTGGTACCTTTTTTTCTAAAGCGCCGAGATAGAGTCAACCCAGCTTGCTCTTTACAAGCCAGCACAACTTTGAAAGGTCAAATTTCCGATCCGTTTTCACAAGAGAAGCAGACTTTACCCCATCTAATTCTGAGAACATGAGAGATCCCACTATCAAAGATATTGTGTTTCGAGAAGAAGCGATTTTGGAAGAACTGAAAAGCTTGAAGGAATGTTAATCGCCCGGTCCGGGCGAGATCCCAGCAAAGCTGCTCTTTGAGCTTGCCCAACAGCTGGCCAAGCCACTATCCTTTCTGTGCCAGAAATCGTTTGATGCTGAAATTCTTCCCACAAACTGGAAGACGGCCCACATTACACCCCTTTACAAAAGCGGTAGTCGTGCTCTGGCGACAAACTACAGACCCGTCAGTCTGACATCAATCTGCTGCAAAGTGATGGGGAAAACCATCAAAAAGGAGTTGATGGCTTACTTGGAATCCCAAAACCTCTTGTCCAATGCACAATATGGTTTCCGTAGGGGAAGATCATGTGTTACGAACTTGCTATACACAATGCAAAGTTGGACACGAGCACTGGACGCAAAACACACCGTGCATGTTGCCTATATTGATTTTCGGAAGGCGTTTGACAGTGTTCCGCACCAGCGTCTCCTACACAAGTTGAGAATTATGGGCATCGGTGGCAAACTTCTCAAATGGATCGAAAATTTCCTTGTCGGCCGCTCCCAAATTGTCTGCGTAGAACAACAGCAATCAAGGTGCACATTCATAGAGAGTGGGGTCCCACAAGGCTCGGTGCTCGGAGCAACCCTCTTTCTCTTGTTCATCAATGATTGTGTAGATGGGTTGGACTGTGATTGTGCCATGTTTGCGGACGACATAAAAATCTGGAAAGTCATCCAGAATGCCGCCGATGAGACCAACTTCCAAGAAAATCTTTGTCGATTGGACGAGTGGTCCCGCAGATGGCTCTTGTCCTTCAATTTGAACAAATGCACCATTCTGCGCCTCTGAAATCAGACCCCTAGTACGCGGCAATACCATCTGAACGGAACGCCACTCCGAGATGCAAAAACTCAGAAAGATCTCGGAGTTTGGGTTGCATACAGCCCGTGTTTTACATACGTGAGTACGCCTCCGCCCTGACGTCCTGACCTGTCTCTTCTAAACAGCTGATATCCTGCTATTGTTAACTCCCGGTTGTCCACCTGCTGGTTCAGCCAAGTTTCTGTAAGTAAGATTATATCCGGGGCCAGATCAGATAGATGGATCTTTAGCTCGTCAACTTTCGATAACATGCTCTGCACATTTGTATATAGAAATTTCAGTTTACGATTTATGGCTGGCAGAGAAGTAACTTCGATGCGTCTAGGACTTTCGCCTACTATTCCAGTTGCGCGGTCATCCGGATCGAGCCCGTCCAAAGAAAGGATGTTGGGCGCTGTCTGATTTGGTTGTTGTAGTTAACAAAATTCCGTTCTCCTTCGCTGAGTCTCTTCCTCAGCTCTAGAACTAGAAGACGACGTTTCAGCCTCTCTGCTGGAGAGTAATCCGGTTGAAAAAAAACCCCGGGGTTGGTGCCTTTTATTCTAAAGTGCCGAGATAGAGTCAGCCCAGCTTGCTCCTTACAAGCCAGCACAACTTTGAGAGGTCGGGGGCGTGTTGGTTTTGGCAGATTGTTTGTCCGTTTTCCGAGACGGAAGACTTTGAGTACTTCAATTGTCTCAGTGGGATCCAGGATATTGTTGGGCAGGCCTTGGAAAAGCCTTAGATCTTCCGAAATCCGCGGGGAGGAGGGCTTGATCTCGGGAAAAAGTACGTTTAACCAGTGGTTCAAAGCTTAAAGCCACCGACTTAAACTGACTGTAGGGTGTTAAGTCTGATCTCAGAGTGCCCGTCCTCGGGGGTCACAGAGTGACCAACAATCAATAATGAAGAATTTGTGCAAAAAACTGGCTTAAAGAATGACCAAAATCATTTCTCACGTTTTCCATGTAAGACTTTGAGAGTTAGTTATGACGATGCAATTTCACGCCTGCAACCTGGATCATAAAGTCGTGAGTGTCGATCCTGCGTAAAAACACTGAAAGAAGAAAAGATCATATTAACGACTTGTGGAGAAACTTGTATCACTTGTTCTATTCTCCCCTCCTGTCCTGTGGATGCTTCAGCGAGAGATTACAGTGCTAGATATCCCCCCAGCTGCTTTTGACGCAGCAGACTTGCAGACCAAGATGTACTTCCAAGGACAACCGTACTCATCGTTTCAAAATTCCCCGAACATCGTCAGGAAATTAGTAGAATTAAAAAAAAAACAGACAATTATACCGTTGCCCCCGTAGAACTGCGTCCATAGCGACCAGAGACGAAAAAGTAGATACAAAAAGCACATAAATTTCGTTAATTCGAGAAAACTGGAGGTTACAGGACATATGATAGACTGCCTTTCGCAATCGACGGAGCGGCGAAAAATCGACGAGTGGCCAAGCATAAGGACTCTGAACTTAGATGCTCAACGATCTGCTGCAACCTTGGTCAAATCTCGGATTCGCCGTATCTGCAGTTCGTGACAGGGCTGGCTGATGACGGCGAATAAGTCGGAAACGACTACTCCAATCTCGCCTTTTTGCCGCCGCCAACACTCTCCTAGTATATGTGTCAGGAAGAAGGAGACCTGATGGTTGGAACAAGCGTTGTTTTACTTCGGACGTTCCCGATTCGTACAATAATCCATCATCGGGAACGGTAAATCAGAGACAACCTTCAGGACTAGCTTAGGACAACAGATGGACCAGAAATGACCATTTCAGTTTCGCTCCTTTTGCCTTAAACGTTTTGGCTCACTCAATTGCGTGTTTACCTCGTATATTGTTTCTGCGCATGTCCGAATCCTGAAAGACCAGCAGCTTACTAGACAAGCAGGAACACCTTCCTGGATGAATTGATACCCAGCCTTGGATCTTTGGGAGGGAGGTAGAGGGAAATGTCATTCTTGCCGGCTTCCCACGGAAAACAAAGCTGTCCAGAGGTCAGTTTGGGGACCGGACAGCGCATGCAGCTCAACTAGTAGTTTGGGTAAATCTTCATACAACAAAAGGCACCAAAGGGTGTGACAAGGACTAGCGTTCCATAAAACCCATATCGCAGCTTATTCATTTTTAATTGTCGCTCACAGAACTTGTGTGAAAGATGGTCTCAGTGGCAGTTTCACGCGTGTGTTATGTGAGCCCACCATCCCCTCGAATGAAGGTTAAGTGTTATGCTTGGGCTATGTTACAGTAAGTGGGCTAACTCATGAGATCTCAACAGAAATTCCGAAATGCGTTTCCGTTTCGAAAAGATTAATTAATTAGTATTGTAACATCAATCATTTTGCAGCATAATTCTATAATAATTCAGTAAAACCAGGACGGCGGCTCATGAACAAACTTCTTTTCAGCTGCATCCAAAAACCATACTCCGTAGAAACTGACTACTTAAGTAGCATACATTTTTCATTGATTTTTGATACCCTTAAAGATCCAATTATACTTCATGGAAAACATGCAGAAAAATATTCATTTTTTTGCTCATTCAGTAGAAACTTACGTCTTCTTTCAATTTTACACTCGAAAGGAGGGTATTATTTGATTTTATAAAACTTTTCCAATTGCGAATTATTTTTAATCCGACCTTCCGTTACATTTGCATTCAGGGTTCCCAAACTAGAAGCCGTATACTTTCCGCGTACGGATAACCATACATTTCCCTACAGTATTAAGAGGAGACCATAAGGGGTATATAAGAATAAACAGTGGATATGGGCCACATTGTTAACTTTACAGGCCACATTGGTAAATGCAGAGACATAACATTTTATGAGGGGCCATTTCACGGTATTAAGAAATCTCACATTTAGAAACTTTTTGAAAACCGAAGTATCTCCCTCCTTCGAGTATAAAATTGAAAGAAGACGTAATTTTCAACTGGATGAGCAAAAGAATGAATATTTTGAGGCATGTTTTCCGTGAAATATAACCTAATCACTCAGGACATCGGAAATCATCGAAAAAATGCCTGCTACATACAGTGCGTGACCTTTCTCATGAAATGTTGGCTGAAATTCTGAAATGCGTTTTCGATTAGGAAGGATTACTTGGTCGCGGTTGTGATACTGATTATCACAAGGCATATTCTTATAACATTTTGGACTTGGCAGGATGTCGGCTTTCAAATGCACTTCTTTTCACTCGCCTGTAGGAAGCGTGCTCGGTAAAAAATGACTACTTAAGTAGCATGCATTTTTCCCATTGATTTTCGATGGTTTTGAAAATTCGAATATATCTTATAGAAACCACAAACAAAAAATGTGCTTTCCTTTAGTCAATCAATAGAGAATCACGTCTTCTTTATATTTTATACTTAAGGAAGGAGTATAATAAGGTTTTAAAAAAGTTTCTAATTATGAGATTTTTGAAGACCACGATATATCCATTCACATAGCATTGTACCTGGCCGTTTACCACTGCTCCTCATGAAATGTACAACATGGTCCGCATCCATTGCAAACTTTATGGACCCTGTATGATATGGCATAGAAAAATATGGGATTTTCTTTACGCGGAACGCATGCACCTTGTAGAGTGTAATCACTAAGCGCTAATGCAACGAATGATCAGGCTCCAAATTTTTCGGCAATTAGAAAACTTTTTTAAAACCTAATTATACTCCTTCCTTAAGTATAAAATATAAAGAAGACGTGATTCTCTATTGATTGACTAAAGGAAAGCACATTTTTTGTTTGTGGTTTCTATAAAATATATTTGAATTTCCAAGACCATCGAAAATCAATGGGAGAAATGCATGCTACTTAAGTAGTCATTTTTTACCGAGCACGCTTTCTACAGTAGATTGAAAAGACATGCATTTTAAAGCCGACATCCTGCCGAGTCCAAATAGTTATAAGAATATGCCTTGTGATAATCAGTATCACAACCGCGACCAAGTAATCCTTCCTAATCGAAAACGCATTTCAGAATTTCAGGCAACATTTCATGAGATAGGTCGCGCACTGTAAGTATTCATTTTTTACAGAGTATGGTTTTTGGATGCAGCCGGAGTCCTGCGGTAACTGAATTCTTGCAGAATTGTGCTGCACAGTGATTGATTTCACAACCCTAATTAATTTGTCTTTTCGAAACGGAAGCGCATTTCGGAATTTCCGTTTACATTTAATGAGTCAACCCACCTACTGTATGCGTGGCACGCGTAAACGGACCGTTTAGCTCTGTTATCCACTTGTACTCAGCTCAGGTTATTGACTCGGACGGCCTACTGGTGGGTGGGAGAACAAAGGTCTGTAGGTGTCTGCTATGCCAGGATCAGCAAACCATGACCCTCACAGCCTGGTATGCGCTGGCAGTTCTTCGACACCTGGTTCCCTGACGGTAGATGTCCCTGCGCTCCCGCTGGGTATACATGTGGTGAGCATGGTTGCCCAGTCATCATCCTCGTCTTTCTGACCCACTGTTGCGTTGTTGCTTATGGAAATTCTGGCCAAGTGTTTGTTGTGTGGACCAGGGGGTGTGGAGTGGAGCGCCAGGGTGTGGTCTCGGCCGCGCCAGTCACCTGCATCCTCTCCCTCCTCCGGTCTTCTTGAATTCGCCTTGACACCGGGTCCAGGTGGGGAGTAGGGAGGAGAGAGTGCAGTATAAGCAGCGAAAGTCTACACTCACTATACACTGATTCACGCGCAAGTCACCGCGCCTACTTCATCTTGCTGTGGAGCACATGATGGACATCGTCGGATGCAACGGTGGACTGGTCGTAGCACCGAATGGGTCTTCAGCAGTTGATGTCTTCGCCCCCCAAAGCCTTTGACGTTCTACTGCTCCTGCATAGATCAATGACTAACCATCCCCATCTGGCGCGTGGGTGGGTCCACCAGCTGGATTTCGCAGTTGCTTGTGACCGAACTTCCGGCCTTAAACGACACCGTGCATGGGCGGGATTTCAGATAGGACTCCCTTCCCCTCACTCCGGAGGCTGAGGCGTGTTCAGACGGACGCCGGCAACAAAGAGCGGCAGCCGTCGAAGCTTGCTACCACCGGTCTCACACCACAGCAACGACTCAGTGTGTGCGCCTGGAGCAACCAAGCGCATGATCAATGTAGGCAGGCTTGTAGTGACACGAAAAAGCGCTTCCTTCTAATGCGCGAAGAAACTTGTACAAATTTCAATAGCAAATTATCGTCACACTGCATTCTGGTGGCTACTTTGTTCAATCTAATTCTACTCGCGATAGACCGATTTATTATCTACAGGCTCCAGCATTTGGATAGAGTCGTTCGGGTTTCGCATCGTCCATGAAAAACTCCACGCTGTCTTGAGACGCTACGTCAGCTAGACGGCTTCAGAACTAGGTAAATATAACTCTTGATAGGATTGTTTCTCGTCTGTTGCTGCTTTGGCGTTTAGGTGACGACATTTATTTAGACGACGTCGTCAATGACTACCCCCACCTGTGGAATCAACTGTCACTACATGTGATTTTGATTAAGAAGGAAGGGGAGAGAGAGAGTTTCGTAATATCAAACTATCTTTCTTCCCAAGCCTGTCCTGTTACAGTGACGAGGCGAGGTCGGAATGACTGGAAACGAGTGCGGGCGTTTCGCTGGGGTCCACAAGATGTCCGGAATCAACGGCATGCGCGAGAATGGCGCTGCTTAGTCTCCTAGTTTCGCCTTTTCCTAGCCATGCCGGCAGGTTTTCTCGTATTCTCTTGGATAATAGCCGACTCGTGCGGCCATTTCGCCCCTCCTTGATATCCCACTAACTACGAGTAGTGAACTCCATTTTGGTTGTCGCCGGCTACATAAAACATCTGATTCAGCGCTAGAACGGACGCTCACCCGTCTAATTGGCTTATCGGGATAACCTGCCTGCCTTGTATGACTGGTTGTAAGGGCCGCAAACTTGCAACCGGTAGCCAGCTTCCCGGACATGATTGGCTGACTATAGCACCGAATGGGCCCTCAGCAGTTGATGTCCTCGCCCTCAAAGTCTTTGAAGTTCTACTGATTCCGCATAGATTACTGACTAACCATCCCCATCTGGCGCGTGTGTGGGTCCACCCAGCTTGATGCCGAGCTTAATTGGGACCAAATTTCCTGACGTGGGCGGCATTTCGGCTAGGACTCCCCTTACCCCCGAGGCTGAGGCGTGTTCAGACGCGGGCGAAATCAATCAAAGAGCGGCAGCTGTCGAAGCATGCTTCCCTTGACCTCACACCACAGCAATGACTCAGTGTGTGTGCATGCGGACTAGTGCGGTCAGGCGCACGGTCAATGCAGGCAGACTCCAGCATCTTGACAGAGGCGTGTTCGGGTTCCGCACCGTCCTTGATAAACTCGACGCTGTCCCGAGACGCTACATCACCGAGGGCGCTTGCGGACTAGATAAATAGAACTCTTGGCGGGATTGCTTCTCATCGGTGGCTTGCTCTGGCGTCTCGGTGATGACATTTATTTCGGCGACGTCAACAATGACTACCCCTGCCTGTGAAGTCAGCAGTCGCCTGCGTGTGATTTTGATTAAAAAGGGCGGGAGAGAGAGTTTCGTAACATCAAACCAGCTCTCTATCTTCCCAAGCCTGTCCTGTTACAGTGATGAGGCGAGCTCGGGATGACTGGAAATGAGTGCGGGAGCAGAGGTTGGCTGAGCGGTCGCCCATCGTCTGCGCGTGCCACGCAAGTGCTGTTTTCATAATTCACGCAAACCCGAGTTCATTCACTCGTGTCTCCCAGCAGTGAGAGCCGTTTTAAGGTCATGCTGGGACACGACGACGGCGACGACGACGACGGCGACCACCACCACCACCAGCACTACTGCTGTTGCTGCTGCTGCTACTACTACTACTACTACTACTACTACTGCTACCACTACTACTACTACTACTACTACTACTACTATTACCACTACCATTAATAATACCACTCCCGCCGCTATTTGTTCTTCTTCTTCTTCTTCTTATTCTTCTTCCTCCTCCTCCTCCTCCTCGTTCTCCTCTACTAATACTACAACAAGTACTGCTACTGCTCCTACTGTTGCCGCCACTAATAATGTCGTTCTGATTGTTACTGCTTGTTTTTCTTCCTTTTCATCTTTTGCTCATACTATTGCCGCTAATAATTTACTACTACTACCACTACTACTACTACTGCTACTACTGCCACAAGTAATGTAACTACTGATGTCGTCAGTATCACCGAAGGAGACACAAAACTTTCAATCACAATGTGAGTCTACTGAATTTCACGCAAACCAACGACTGTTGGCAATCTCAGTACGGAATAAAAAACCGTATGCCAACGGCTATTCGCTCTTTTTTTCCGGAACTCTCTCAACTTTGCCGACTGCCATACACTGGAATTCCAAAAATATGCTAAAACGCTTGTGACCGAATAGGGAATTGAATTTCTCAGGATGAGGGTGATGAAACAAAAGACGAATAAGTACTTCAGTGCCGTCTGCAACAAAGCCCATTGGATGCTTTTTTTCTATTCATTTTCTCCTTTGGTTATGACATCAAAAAATTAAAAAACTTATTTACAACGACTCACAGTAGGCAGTTTATTCAAAGCGCACCGTGCTGGCATGAGCGCCGTTTGCATCTCACCCTAGAAAAAGACTGTGGATGGTCCTATTTGTGCAAAACCAACGTGCTCTTCTGTCTTAATAAACAGCCGATCACCTATGTTTACGTCTGGTTATTGTGTCTGAGGCCCACTTTAAATAAGCGCAATAAACTCCTCCACAGTTGACGCCAAGTTTAATCACATGTTCACCTTTTTCGTGAGCATAATCATGGAATTATCGCCCGCTGATTGACAAGCTGTTGTCCATTGTTATAGTTCGGGGACTTCTCTAGAGGCCTAAACACACCTAAGTGCGATCCACAGATCCAGTGACAGTATTGTTCTTTAAGTGATTCAGTTAAATCTCCCGCCTTCAATGTCAAATAGGGTGAAAGATGCATTTTTCTCTCATAGTCACCTGGATTAAATTTTACGCTTCTTAATCATCCAGCTATCTCATACTTTTGAGCGGCAACGTATTCGCTCGACACTTCATGACTTCGCCCAAAAGCATGCTGAAACAAAACGCTCGGAAAAAGCCATTTCTATCACGCAAATGCTTTTACTGGTCAGATTACGGGAAACCCTCATCTCACTGGGTCTTGGGACTCAATCTGAGGCCTTCAATGGTAGTCGTATGACGACAGATGAATGAGTACTGATGGGATGACAATTTACGGCTGATTAGTCATCATCGACAGCCATGTTAGCGCGACCCATAAATTGATCGTCAATACTCTTCTGCTATGCCGAATATTCCCAGTCCCAACCGAAAGGACAACTGGTCCACAGCTCAGCAGTAGAACGCTGAAAATCAAAAACGCTCAGATCAGATCATGCAAACCTAGGGTTGGATAAGGCTGGCTGACGGCCGCTATCAACTCAGAAATGACTCCATTGACTTTCCCGGTTCCCCCTTCCGTAAAAAAAAGACATTTTTTTGAACGCTGTCTGGTTTTGTGCAGTCCGCCCAGTGAACAAAATCACTGGTTTAAACCAATGCAACAAAAGATGAAAAAAGTTCATTAATTTCCTCGGAAATTAAACAAGACAAGCTGAAACTGGAGTTCATATACCAGAAAACACACGGGGAAAGCTGGGGGAACCACTGACGGGCATAACCCCTCGCAGTTGCGTCAGGCAGCGGCACAAGGTCGGCGAAACACGCCTGTCTGGGCTTTTAGCTAATACCTGTGTCGTTAGTACGGTAAATCATAACAAAATTATATACTACTGGCTGCCTGTTGACGGTTTGGGAATATTACGCGGTTATTCCGCAGTTGCTGATGGATTTCAGCTCAAATATTCACATCAAATTTCGGACCGTGCCTGAGAAGGTCTGTTCTGAAAGATTAATTCCGAGTTCGCACATTAATTTCCTCGGAAATTAAACAACGTAAAAGGTCATATGCCAGCAGCAGTTCTCGATCATCCGGTCTCCGATTTAGGTTATCGGTTTACTTCCCAGAACGCAGCTGGTTGCACAATGCCACGGTACTTGAGAGGCAATAGTTTTCGTTTGCTGATAGAAGCGAACAGGCGAGTTCCAGGTAGCAGTTCAGAAGACGAAGATACGATCACTGGAACAAGAAATTTATTGGCCTGACGTTTCGGATTCTCACTCGAATCCATCACCAGGGACATTCGCAGATAAAGGTGATGGCGGCACAAGGCGTGCAGTATTTATAGCACGTGGCTGCCGTGGGACCGTATGCGCACTGCAATCAACAGTTCTCGCAATCACCGCTGGGGTCGTAATCGATGCGGTGGTGGCTTGTCAGTCCGAGTCCGAACCGTTAATTGTCGTGATTTCGTCACCCGTGCTGGATGCTGGCGTGACGATTGCTCGGCAAATTGGCTCACTGTCACTGTGATAATTGCTCGCCCGCGCCCTCCCCACGTGACTAATTCCCCTGTCCAGGGAAAATCTCAGCACGGAATATGGTACTGGGAGGACATTGCGTTTGTTGATGGATTGGGGGCCTGAGAACCATGACTCGAGCAGTTAGCGACTCAAGCGGTTGTCACCCCTTGCGAGGATTTCGGCCTCTTGAAATTTGAAAATATGGCCGGGCCCCGTCGAGTGTGCCGCCACCTGAGGGCTAGCGTCTCCCCGCCTCAGTGCTGCTGCGTGCTCGGCAATTCGCGTACGGAGTAATCTACCGGTTTCTCCGACATAGCTGCTTTGTCCGCAACTACACCTGATCCAATAAACGACTCCAGACGTTTCCTGCCGTGGCAGCGGGTCTTTTGGCCTCATTACTTGGCGCCGAATGGTTGCTGCCGGCCTGTGTGCAACTCCAACTCCAAGTGGAGTGAGAAGACCACTGACGGCTTCCGAGACGCTCATCACGTACGGAAGAGTCCGCCAAAATGTGGGGCCGGTTAGATTTGGTCTCTGGTGTCCTTTTCGTATGCACTGGTTGACAAAGTTGCGCGGGTAACCATTGGCTTGATAGCCAGTTTTCGTTTGGTACAAAACACCTGCACCCTTATATGTAGTACTGACAAAAACTAGAGCTGCTGGACTTACCAACTCTGGTCAAGTAGTTTTTTTCTGTCAGACAGACCGTAGTTGGAATCGGGGTATTGCCGCTGAAAAAGCTACTGAATTCTTACCACTTCAACAAAAAACTCATACTCTGCCGGCTGGCGACAGAATATTCGGCAAGGGTCGATTACGCTGTCCTGGTCTCAAGTATAAGCGAAATGTGGGAAGTGAAAATAAGGTAAATCAAAGGCGGATGCTGAAATCGGCAGTGGGGAAAGTAACCGAGGCTGAAACGGAAAAGGTAACCTGATGTATGACAGGTCTGCCGCAAGATTGAGCGAAGCGTAGAATCACCGAAAAAGACCTTGCTGACGGGACATGCGGGACAGTAATACCCGAAACCTAACAGCAAGCCTTAAACGCAACCTCAAAAGTAAACCTCATCCTTAACGTAATTGTAAATTTAACGTTAACCCTAAACTTAACAATAAATCTAACCCTAAACCAACCAAAAACCCTAGCCCTGCCGCTAAGCCCAACCTCAAATCTGACCCAAATCCTAACCGTAACCTTACTTTGACTGTAATTGGACCCTAACCCTAACCTTAACGCTAGCCCAACTCTTACACTAACCCTAACCCTAACATTAAACGCAAAAGATTGCTGATGGAAGCCAACAGGCGAGTTCCAGGAAACAGTTCATCTTCTGAACTAAACGTAAACCTAAACCGCAATCCAAGCCCTAACTCTAGCCAGAACCCTTAAACTTAATACAAACCCAAACTCTAAAAATAACCCTACCTCTAAACCGAAACGGCATGTTGCCCTTCTCCTTATAAGCTTTGGATGCTTTCCCAGTAACGATTTCAGCGTCCCTTTTCGGCTTACTTCACTTTCAATGCCCACATGGCGCATACACTTGGGAGCAGGCCAGCGTAACCGATCCCTACCGAATATCCAAAGTCACGCTTGTATGTGTGTTGCCGTGACTAGAGCGCCAGGACAACACGGACAGCCCGTAGTCATGTCTTAATCCGGTATTCAGGCCAGCAACAACAGGAGTGCTTACTGAGCCGTCTGGTCTGTCAGACCGGACTGCCATATGATGTTTTCTGAAGCGCTGCACTTGACGGAATAGTAGCTTCCCCAGTCTGTAACACGAGCCTGTCTCCTTGCGGTGACCCACTTCCAGCTGCCAGCCTTCCTGATCTCGCGAATATCTTCATGCAGTCCTGGCTGCAAAAGGAGCACGCGTGTGGACCGCAAGGCCACTCGTTCCGACTTTTATGGACACGGCTGGGAGCATGATAACGATCGATAATTTGCTCTTCGCGGATTGGTCCCCCAGATGAAGCTCTCAGCTGCTGAGCACGCATTCGCACAGGACAGTTCTGCCCCGCCTACCTCGCTATAGATTGTCTGTTAAATTCTGTCGCCCGAATCTCACCAATGTGGCCGTCACTGTCAGCCATCGTACGCGACATCTCAACAGACCGAAGCAAGCAACATACAGTGAGTGACCGATCTCATGAAATGTTGGCGGAAATTCTGAAATGCGCTTTCGATTAGGAAAGATTACTTAGAAGTGGTTGTAATACTCATTGTCCTGCGGCATAACCCTATATCATTTCGAACTCAGCAGGATGTAAACTTTTGAATGCTCCGCTTTTCAATCTTCTGTAGAAACCGTACTTGGTAAAAATGACTACTTAAACAGTGTGCATTTTCCCATTGATTTTCGATGGTCTTGCAAATTCAAATATATTTTATAGAAACCACAAACACAAAGATGCTTTCTTTCAGTCGTTTGATAGAGAATCGCGTCATCTTTATATTTTATATTCCAAGAAGGAGTATTATTAGGTTTTAAAAAATTTTTTTGATTGCCGAATAATTTGGAGCCTGATCATTCGTTGCATTAGCGCTTGGTGATTTCATTCTACAAGGTGCATGCGTTCCGCGTAAAGAAAACCACATATTCTTCTATACCTTTAAAAAGATACCATATAAAGTCCATAAAATTTTGCAATGGATGTGGGCCGTGTTTTACATTTCATGAGGAGCAGTGGTAAACGGACAGGTACGATGCTATATGAGTGGACATCGCGCGGTCTCAAAAGATAGCATAATAAAAAACTTTCGTGAAACCTGATTGTACTCCTTCTTCGAGTATAAAATGCAAAGATGACGTGATTCTCTATCAAACGAATGAAAGAAAGCATATTTTTGTTTGCGATATCTATAAAATATATTTGAATTTGCAGGACCATCGAAAATCGTTGGGAAAAATGCATACTACTTAAGCAGTCAGTTTTATCAAGTACGGTTTCTACGGAAGATTGAAAAGCTGTGCATTCAAAAGCTTACATCCTGCCGAGTTCGACATAGTATAGGATTTTGTCGCAGGAAAATGAGCATTACAACCACGTCTAAGTAGTCCTTCGTAATAGAAAACACATTTCAGAATTTCAGCCAACATTTCATGAGATCGGTCACTCACTGTACATAGGGAGAGTGTTTAACTTCACATCGCAAACACTTTTCGTAAGGTTAGGGCTAAGTGTTGCGCGGGCTGAACCGTCGGATATTGGGGAGCAAGCATCGTCATCAAGTCAGGTGAATGTCAAAGAACGAGGGACAAGGCAAGCATGTTCTTGTGCGTTGTTATTCCGCTTTTTTTAACTCTCCGTACATCGTAGCATGTCCTCGCGTGGTAAACGTAGCGACCTAGGAATGACAGTTGGATTCCTTGCGACTAGCTGACTGACGGGTGCACGAAGAAATAAATAAAGAATTAGCAATAATGGAGATGTATTACTGGTGCCCTGTGCGCCTTCAGGCTCTCAGCACTCTACACTCAAGGGGGGGGGTTTCGTGATATGACTGTAGTTGTGCGCATGTGCCACGTGATAGATGCGCTGGACCAACTTGGCAGGCAGATCAGGGCACGGCACGTGTCAGCGGGGCTGCACGGAGCCCGAGCATCTCCTATCAGCTCCCCACGCATTAGGTGTGGCGTCCCGTCCAGGTGCAGACCCAACCCCGCCAGTCGCCTGCGCCCTATAACAACATCGGATGGCTAACAGGTTAGGACATCGAAGTAGTTCATGGGATAGGGACGAGGGAGAGAGAGGGAGAGCGAGAATGAGGTCGACTTTCAGGACCCCGTCCCCGCGGCGCTCTAGCGCATTCCCTCACCAAAACAATCCGACGCGCTTTCAGGCTATGCAGAAAGTCGTAGCTTGGAATGCTGAAACTATGGGGATAACTGGGCCCTTCTCGAACTGGTTCCTTCTGAATGTGACCTATATAGCAATACCATTCAGATGAGCTTCGAGCCACTCACCCGTTCCTGTGAAAACCTAGTCTATAGTGCGCGGACCAGGCGTGTGTTTGGCAGGCGCAGACGAGCTGACCCGGTACTCGACCTCGCTTGAAGTCGTTTTGACTCACTCTTGCCAAGAGACTCAGGTGAGTCACAGAAGAGAGTGTGCGATAGAGTGCGCTGCGCAAGTCTGCTATCACTAAAAACTAATTAACGCTCAAGTCACCGTCCCTTCGCTCAGCATGAGCTGGGGCACACTGTGGACATCATCCTTCGCAATGGCCGAACTGATGCATATGCTCACCTCCGAACGTCCGATTCTGGACGGTGGTAAACATGTAACAACGCCATTTTTCTAAAGGTCCCTCCTGAATGGCGTCTTAGTGATCACTCTCGAAAAAGCCCGTTGCATTGGCACTGACTACGTGTCTCATGAAACATTTGCCGTACTTGTGTTTTTTTCTGTTGAAAAAGATAACTTAGGTGGCGTCGTACTACTTGCTATCATACAGCATAATCCCAAAATATTTCAGTCACATCAGAAAACCGACTTCTGAGTGCGCTTCCTTTCGGTCTCCTGCAAAAATCACACCTGTTAAAGATGGCCACTTAAATTATTGGTTTAGTCAGTATTTTTATTGAATTACTAATTGATTCAATTAGTCTTAGATGCCCACATAGCCCCAAAAGTTATTTAAAGAAAACGTGCAAAAAGTACTCTTTAATGTGTTAATTTTGTGGAAAATCGCGTCCTCTCATTTCCTACTCAAGGAGAGAGTAACATGTGGTTTGAAAAACTCTCTTAATTACACGACACTTAAGACTCTGTAAGTCTATTTAAATTGCACACGTTTATTAATGCTTCTTATGAGGCACCTAATGTGGAAACTCCTTGGCAGCATAGGGAATGTATCGAGTTGTGTAAATGGAAATTATAAAACTGTTATTTGAAGGCCCTTAACGATTGTGAAAAGACATATCAAATAAATAATACTCGAGGACTAAAAAGCTTTTTGGGTAAAAAATATACGTTTCTGAGTGAACATTTGAAGGAAACTTAGTTTGCCACCAAAATGATTGTAAGAAAGCGTATTTCTGTGCATGCTTCCGAAAAATACGCCCAGGCTTATAAGGGCATCTGAAATGGGCGGAAAATAATCCTACTGCTTAATTGGTCATGCCTTAGCGAGTGCGAATTTTGAAATAGGCCGCAAAGACGCGCATTCAGAGGCCGGCACCTGGCGTGGATGGAACATACCGTGACTGTACAGCATGGTAGTCAGTTCTCGAACCAAAATAACCCTTTCTAATCGAGATCATATTTTAAAATTTCAACCGGCCTTTTGTGGTAAATGCCTGCATTAGAGTTTGCTAATGAATGTGGGCTGGACCGTGGGGAGGAAAGGCAGCGTGGGATCAGCCTACTTCCCCGCTTTTCCCGTCCAATGTCTGGAGATGAGAATGGACACGGTGGCTGGCCGGACGTTTTGGCCACGTATACCATGCCATACACCTACCGGATAAAGTCAGCGACGCGAGCAGACTGCAGTCGTCACATAGGGAAACAGTTGTCATAGGAACTACAGCAGAACAGAGTCTTGTCAGCCAAATTCTGCCAGTTGGCAAACTGCCAGACGGCGATTCATAAGGCGTCTTGAGTGCAGATGCATATAATTTGAACTCCACAAATTTTTATGTCGCTAATGCATCTGATGGTTTTGAGAAAAGCTGGCTGCATTAAAAGAAACTAGCAAAAATCAAGCTTATTTTGAAAATGTTACTCAGCATACTTTGCCCCCGAGTCGATACGTTTTCGTAAAAAGACCTCCTACTAGAAACTCTTCCAACAATGCTGACCACATGTCCGCTCGGCCCTGTATCGATTACACGGTACAACTAAATCTCAAACAACCTTGGCGACTAGAGCCACAGTTACGTCCGGCCCACGCCGGGCCAATTTTAAAAATGTTTAATTGCTGATTACCGTAATCTCAATGAAGAATACGGGCGTGAACGTAACTGAAATTATGGAAAACTGGCAAACGTAAAATAACAAATGATTGCGTTGTATTTTACGTCGGCGCAGAGGCGGAAAGTCACTAATAAACCCAAAACGGATATGCTGTAGGTTGGCCTTTCAGAAAATTAAATGAAGTAGCGCCTGGGCCTTTGGGATGTCAGACTGCCAATCACAGTCCTCTGTCGATGCAAGCAAAAATAAGAGTTACAGAAAGTTATGAGGTAGAAGAAAATCGGTAGAACAAGAATTTTGGGCAAGATGCGGTTTGATAGCCCCACCTGATGGACACAATATTATTGGGGTTGGGGTTAATAGTTAGGGTTAGGGGTTAGGGTTGGGGTTATGGTTAGGGGTTAGGATTAGGAGTTGGGGTTTAGGATTAGGAGGTTATAGTTAGGGGTTAGGGGTTGGCGCAACTATTTCTCAACCATTGAAAATACAACCATGAACTCCCAATAGCTCTTCTTTCGTATACAACTACTTTACCTCGTCGCCTGTGCGTTCCCCGGCTCCACCTGTAAAAACCCCTATTACCACCGATCCCGTATTAGAGGTGACTGGGGTTCGCCTACTTCAGGTGGGGCTGCAAAACCACATCAAACCGAATTTTGTTTGCCCGACGCTTCAAATTCTCACTCGAACTCATCACCAGGGATATTATCGGATAATCGTTGCAGTATTTACTTGGTAAAGTCGCTATGGCACTGGACACAGCTCTCAAATGCTTCGCAGATGGTGGCATTTGATGCAAGAATGACTTGATTACCCTCGGTTGGGCCTTAACTTGCTTCATTTTTATGACGCGTTCGTTATTGATGTGATAATTACTCAGCCATTTGGCTCACTTACAATGACACTGGGAGCAGTGCTAGCACGCGCGCTCTCTGATTGGCTAATTAATCTGCCCAGACGAGGTTTCAGCATCGAATATGGACGGGGAGGTCATTGTGCGTATTAATCGACGACGGATCGGAGAGCCACTATCGCACCAAGTGCAAGCAGCTCTGATGAACGCAGGGGCCGCTAACTCTGGTAAGTGCATCCATTGGCCCTACCCGTTGTTATCTCTGATGGTCGGTTCGAGTGTGGCGTCGAAACCCCAGGCCAGTGTCTGGAAGTCTGCGGACCCCCACCCCCATCCGTTAACGGCCGAAAAAAAAACGAGACAGTCACTTCTCATAGGACAAAAGCATCAACGGAGGCGTGGGCTTCTAACTAACAGGTCGCGAGTTCGCGCCTCGGGTATTCCACACTTCGGGGTTGGGTATGACTGGCTGCCGACGGCTAATAAGTCAGAAATGGCCATTCCAGTCTCTCTACTCTTTGTCGGCAATAGCATACTGCCTATATCATGCGCCGCTGTGCGGCTATCGGTTGGGTTCACGAGAGAGCCCGTAAGGCACAACGGAACGAGTGAGTTCCGTACGAACGAAAGGTGAGCGCCCCTTTCCACAGTACATTCAGTCAGATAGACTGCGGGCAGTAAGGAGATCACACAGTCAGAAGACACCCACGGCGAGATAATTGTGCTGGTCTGTAGAACCCACGGAATTCGAGCAGGGAGTTCTGTCTCTGGGACCACGGTGACTGCGCCTTCCAGTTTTCTGAATTCAGCTAAATCCTATTCCCCTGGACTCGCGAAACCAACCTATTTTTAGTTTGAGTGCCTCTCCAGTTGGGTAATCAAAATATTTCCGACTTGCCAAAGGCCAGCTTTGCGAGGAGGGTCAAACTGTGCCTCGGAAGTAACTAGGTCCGCCCACTGAGCCCAGGCTGGAACGTCTGCAGTGGCTGAGTGGTCTAATACTGAACGTGAATTTCAGGTTATTGGAGGTTTATTCCGGTCACGCGAAAGACATCTTTTGGTATTTTGGATTCCCTGTTTATTATAATCTGCCTTAGAAATTTCTGTCTGTTTGGGTAGACTTCCGTAAGGGTGATATGAAGCAGTCTTTTTGGATATACACGATCACACTGTTGCTGGCATGGCACAACGAACCCAATCGAAACCTATAACTGTGAACATTTTTTCTAAAGAAAGAAATTATTAACGTTGCTTTCAGCGCAAGAATAAATACTGTCTATATTTTCTTCAGATAAACTTGATTGCTTTATAGTTTACATGCGATGAAAGCGGGCTGCAATTTGCGAACCTAGATTGTGTTTGTTGAAGTTACAATTTTTCATGCATTTAAAAGTCACGTTTAATCAGGAAGGAACAACCTCATGACATACCCCTTTCCGATAACCTTGAAAGCGCAAGTTTTATGAGCGGTAAAAGTAACCGAATTACGCAAAATTTATAGACCTTACTAAAATTCCCCTAGGATGACTTCCTGCGACATTTCGGGTTATTTTGTATGAATTTACTCAATGAATTTAAAGCGCGTCCGAGTATGCGCCAGTACGGGTCATGGCGACTTAAGCATTTTAAACTTCCAGATAAGATACTGATGCGAATCATGTGCCCACATTTTCGGAGTTTTCGTAGGTTTGGCGTAGGGTTTTTTTTCTTGCTGAGGGCTAGAAATCAAATTAATTCACTCTGCAAACGGTCTACAAACCGAACTAAAAAGCCCTGTTCCGGTGAAAAAAATTGCCGCGGGTGAATAAACTTCAACTCAAGTTATTTCCATAGAGCGCATGCCTGCATGACTTTAAACATTGATACATACAGCAACAAAAGTCGAAGAAAAAGGCTTTTATAGAGCAGTAAACATCCAGACAACAAGAACAACCGGCTGAGGAAATCTCCATTATGCTAAGAAAGTATCTGAACTCGTCGAGGGAGAACTGAAAAACACCAGATAGGGTTGTCGTACAAACTTGCAAGTACTTTGTGCACCCGCCTTTTATAGATCAAGAACGAGTTTGGTCATCTCTATGGAGAGGAAATCAAAAACACAATACAATGTACTAACTGTGGTGCAGTTGGCTGCGAAAAACCGAAAAATCGGCCTTAAAATGTGGACACGAACACCAGCGAGCGGTGAGGAGACAAGATAATTCGTTCCCGGCAGTTGTGCGCTCGATATTTCGACCGTTATGAACGAGGCTTCTAAAGCGCGCTCCATGGAATGGGCGGCAGACGGATCGCAAATTAGTTTCCAGTGAGACAAGCTTGCACAGGGTGCATCGCGTCCTCTATTCTCTTACCCACTATGTGTCGGTGACAAGACAGTGCCAGGGCTACCGAATGCAGATCCGGTCGAAGTGGCTCGCAGAGCTTAACAGTCTGTCTACGCGCTCTACATATGGATTAGACTCCGCAGCATGCATCGGACTAGCGTGAGGATGGCTCCGGGTTCATATTGGTGAGAAGACCGAGTAGTCAAAGGTGAAAAGAAGCCAATGCAACATGATGCTTATTTGTGTGGAAAACCGAGCTATCTTGTTGGTTGGCAAACTCTCAGTACTTTGCGGATTGAAGCGGATCAGAACGACTACTGTGGGAAATACGCTGATGTGTCGTGGGGATGGATGCCTCAGTGTCCGCCTCACTGAGTCGATTGTCCGAGGCGGCCAACCAACTGGTGCTGGGAATGAGCGCAGTCGCTGAAAAACTTAAACAACCCGTCTACGCGTGCCGTACACCATCTGGTTACTACAGTACGCACTAGGCTACTGGAAGGGCTACTTGAATCTCACTCATGGAAGAGGAGAAATTGCAGCCTGACATTCTGTTCTTCACTCATTCAAAAATGTGCAGAACCGTTAGTCACCATCGCCGCCAATCATCTCAGTGTCATGGAATTAACTTCAGTCAGTCTGAATTCGTATGGCAGATGACCAAGATTCTTTATCATATACCAGTATCTTTTGTCGTCTCTGATGATGGGTTTGAGTGGGAATACGAAACGTCGGACGGATAAAATGTTTCCTCCAGCGATCATGTCTCCTTCACGAGCCTCGCAGCCTTTGCCAGCATTCGTTCAACTTGACGATAATCCTTCTTAAATTACAAACGCCAGGCCTGGACGGCAAACTCCAAGTGAGACCGAACGAATGTCTAGTAGTTTATTCCAAACAGATCTCTATTGATCTGCATAAATTCTCGTCACAGCGCAAGTAAAACCTGTGTCGGGAGACTATTTGCCTTTGGACACTGTAATGATGGTTTAAGCGAGGAGGTTACTAGGATACCGAGGTCTTTCTGTTACTCAATATTTGAGAGGGACTGTCCATCAAGAAGGTATCGAAAGGAATCATTCTCTCCACTGGTTCTTCTGAAGAAAAGTCTCAGGACCACACATTTGTCCGCATCAAAATTTAGGAGTCAACGAACTGATCAGCTGCTAAGTCGGCTGAGACACTCTTGAAGCGCGTGCTTGTCTGTGCCAGATCTGATGGTTCTACACAGTTTAACATCGTCAACAAACATAACGGCGTTGAAACCCAGGTTGTCGGCACAGTCCTTGATGCAGACTAGGAGTAGCAACGGCCCTAAGACTGAGCCCCGGCGGACACCACTTAGAAAGGGGGATAGGAGTTGACTTCGAGGCATCAGCGCGCACGGTTTGTGATCTACTTGTAAGAAACTCTGCGATCCACTTCAGCAGCTTTCCTCCTATTCCAATTTCAGACAGTTTTTAGCTTAGGAAGTTTGCGTGGGACGCTGTCGAGTGCCTTCTTGAAATCAATGAAAATGACACCGACCATACCATCCTCGCCAAGTGCGCAAGTCCACTGCTAGGTCGAGGCCAATAAACAGGAAAGGCACGAGCGGTTCTGTCTGAGGCCGTGCTGCAGCCCTGAGGGTAAGTGGTTTTTGTCCAGGAATTTTATTGTTTCTTTCGTAAATATGGTTTCCATTACTTTACAGCAGATGCATGTAAGACTAACAGGCCCGGCAACTGTTAGCATTTGTGCTAGCCCCCTCGTATATCAGAAATATACTTGCTGCCTTCCATTCCAAATGCATGTTAGACTGACGGATGGATAATTTTTGACATTAGTTCGAGTTCCATGGATCTAATTTATCTTGTTTGTCTCGGGGAGACACTAAGGATGAAGTGACGTAAATGGAATCGGAGAGCTTTCATTAACTGACTCATCTCATTAAATGTTAACCGAACTTCTAGAAACTGTTTCCTATTCGAAAGGCTTACTTAGGCGTTGCTGTAAGACTGATCATCTTACAGCAAAATCCCATGATATTTTACTCATGATAACATGCTGACTTTAAAATGAAATTCTTTCTGATCGCCTGCAAAAACTACATTTGGTTAAAAATGATTAATTATGTATTGTAGATGTTTTATTTCTGACAACTGTCTAAATTCAAACACAAGCAAAATCACTCTTTTTTGTACTTTTTTGATAGCAAATAATCTTCAAACTGCATGGCCAAAAAGAGCATATCTAGGTTTTTAAAAAAGTTCCAATAGTTTTATTTGCGCTTGGGATTTTCGAATTTTTTTTACAGTTTAAATGACGTCATTTAGGGATCATAAAATTTTGAACCAATAGACGGACAGACACGATGATTTTTAAATAAACATTTCACGATCTTAAAAAACCTCATAATTACGGACTTCCAAAGCCCAAATACATCCTTCTTGAGTGTAAAATATGAACCAGGTATGGTTTGTTACTAAACGATTGTAGAAAGAATAGCTTTAAACGTGTTCTTCACAAAATATATTTGAATTTATAAGGACATTGAAAATCGATGGTGAAGATTTCCTATTACTTACGTAATCATTACAACCTCATGAAAATAATCCTTTCTAGTAAAAATCCCGTTTCAGAATTTTGTTCAACATTTATTGAGGTGAAATAGCTACTGCAGGTCTTGGAATCATTTGAATTTGTTCAGGACCTTTGTATTGTTGAGGGCGATGCAAGTTAGATGGCGTGGTCGAGTGATTAAGTTGAATGATGGCTGCCTACCGGGAGAATTACTCCGTGGTGGCATAGCTACTGGTAACTGACGTCAATATGACCAAACCACACGTTCTGAAGACACTCTAAAAATGCACAGGTAAGACTCAGAATACATTGTAACGACTACGAATCTGGAGCACAAAACTTCAAAGCCAATCATATACCAGAGGCCAAGTTGCAGTGGCAGGCATGTAAACAGGAACTTTGGAGGACAAATATCGTTAATGCCCAGGCCTTACCAACACATACTCACTGTCAGTGCCCCTTCAAAGCCTATATTGTCCCCATCGGACACCTATGCATTAGCCAAGGTGGAGAAACAGCCCCTTTCTCTGCAAAACAAAACATGATCACTATTCCCACAAAGAGTAACACCACGCTCGATTTCTGGTCCGCTCTGGTCGATCACTTTCATATCCAAAAGTAAGGGAACGTCGCCAGGGCACAGGGGACACATATCATCCAGGTAACCACTGCACCAACATGTCCGCAGTACAATCGAACATTCGAATCTCGTATCGAGCCGTCAACCAATTGTGAATTTATTGCAATGCGACCACAGAACCGGTACTATGAGTCCCGGCCAACAGTCACCACGTCCGCCGTACCTATTCCCACTGTCTAGACGCACTTAACCATCGCGTGGACCTATTTGGTCCTATGGTTAGGAACGTCAGCAATAAAAAACGCCCACACATGACTTATGCAACAGTCAAGTGGAGACGGGCATCCTCCCTGTGAGATGTGAGTCTTGATTAAGTCCGATCGACGCCGAATGAGGGACAATCACATGTGTGCGTGTTTCCCCGCTCCAGTCTGCTGATCGGCTCGGTCAGTGGCTGGGGTGTGGGAATGGGAAGGGAGAGTGTAGTCGACGACTCAGCGCACTTTTTGCTGACAATAAACAATCTGACGCGCTTGAAGCTATCACGGTGCGCTAAAAGCCGTGGCTTGGAAGGTTGCCAACTGACGGGATAACTTGGACCTCCTTGACTGGAGGTCTGAGAGTCTGGCTGCAATGGTTCCTTCTTAATGTGGCCTTTATGGCACTCCCACTGTGTGGCATCCGAGCCAGACGTTGGCGGCACGCCTAGGTGCGGTTGCTCCGGCCGTGCCAGCCTCCAATCTCTGCAGTGTTGGTAAAAAACCTGGTTATTTGTTGTGTGGAACAGGGGTGTGGTAGAAGGCCAAGGTAAGGATCCGTTCAAGCCATCCAACTGCGGCCCCCTTCGTCTCCGGTCTTCTTGTCTCTGTCTTGACACTGGACTCAGGCGGGGAGGAGGAGAGAGTATGGTAGATGCAGCACAAGTCTACTGGCCCTATAAACCCCTGCGCAAGTCACCGTCCCTGCTCCCACCACTGCTGAGGTGGGGCATACGGTGGACAACGTCGGATGCGACGGTCGAACTATCGTGTGGGTGTGTGTGTAGATGGAGGATTTCACGTGTACCATTACGTTCAGTCGCGCCATTAATATGTGAGTTAGCAGAGGGGGAGAGTGGGGCTGATCCATTCCGGACTGAGGACCAGGCTGCAACGCCCCGTTAGTTACATGACCTCGAGTGGGAGATTTATCACCTCTCTGCCTCTTTGAGTCCTGCCTCATGTGGTGACCGGACGGGGTCGAGTGTGGTACGCGTAGATGGGTGAACTGTTTGACCCCCTCTGTCACTAACCCACACCCACTTTCGATCGTCTTCGTCTTGTTCGATCGTTGGAGTACGGCGGACGGGACGTCAGCCAGATACCACGAAAGTCTGCCCCACTATAGGTGGGTAACCACTGGTCAAAATATCTGTAAGCGTGTGTTATGCCAGTATCAGCAAACCATGGCCCTCCCTGCCTGATATGCGCTGGCAGTTCCGTGACACCTGGTCCCCTGCCGGTAGATGCGCTTTTGCTTCCGATAGGTACACAGGTAGTGGGCATGGCTGCCCAGTCATCCTCGTCGTTCTGGCCCCTGTTGTGGTGTTGTTGTTGTTGCTGCTGTGTGGACCAGGGGGGGGGTGTGATGGCACGCCTAGGTGCGGTCCGGCCGTGCCAGCCACCTGCGCCTTCCCCACACCTCCGGTATTTTTGTCTCTGTCTTGACACCGTAGCCAGATGGGGACAGGGGACGAGAGAGTGCGGTAGATGCTATGATAGTCTACTATCACTATAAACTAACTCACGCGGTGGTCAACGTCCCTGCTCCGTCTTGCTGTGGAGCACACGATGGACATCGTCGAAACCAACGGCCGAACTCTCGGGTAACCACTACACATGTTTCTTGGAACATTGGCTGCGTCGTTCATTTCGATGGCCGTACTCTCACTTGACTTCAGGGGTACCTTGCATGTCCTTGGTATACGCCTGGCTGACACGAATGGAATAAATCTAAAGCGACCACTTCAGTCTCACTTGTGTTGGCCGAAGAATTTTCCCGGCAGATACATGCTGAGAGGTTTCTAGGCTGATCCGAAGGACCCGTTTTCTACTCCAGACCCCAAAGTGATTAAATAAATGCGGTAGATTTTCATGGTGACTGAGGCCAACTTATCGTCCCAAGGAATTTCGGCCTCGCAGCATGCGTCAAAGTGAAATCTGAACGATCGATGCTAATTGTCCCGAATCATTTATAAGTCATGTAATTCGCATAACTTAAACTTCATTGTAACCGTTTTGGCCTGATGAAGAGTTACTGAAAACACGTGTTCGCCAATTTGACTTTTCAAATCTGAACTTATCAAAACCCATCTGATAGATTTGCTGGGCTGGCGTACCATTTAACCTGGCCACTTGTATGCGTCTACTTCGCTTTCGACGTGTGGTGCTAAAATTTCCCACAGTGTAGCAAAAAATGCCGACGATAAATTTGGCCGAAAATCCCGATATATGCAATAAAAGTGGAGTCATTTGGTAGATTGTGGTTTCCAGTTAACCCGTCTTCCTGCACGAGTCGCGTTCTATGACAGGTATGGCTCGACTGCTTTTTTTAGACTTACCATGGGCGCCGATAGATAATGATAATTCCTTAGTCAACAGGTGTAATTTTTAATTTTATTTCTTAGACAATTAACGCGCTCAAAAAGGAGACAAACTTGTTGTCTGGCGTATAAGATGTTATTCTACGAACTTTTACGTCATTTCTTTCAAGAAGGGAAAAAGAATGAAGGAATGAAAAAGATCGTATTGGAATCATAAGCGACAGTAATTCCATTAGGACAACAATACAGCGACGACCGCGTAATATTCATCCACGAATTCTGGACATCCGCGAATGTAAACTACGTTTTACGATGGTCCGATCTGATGATTGCGGTGCTAGTTAATTGATGCTCGACTGGGGGAGGAGGATACTAGAACAGGACAAAACCACAGAAGCTGAGGCCTGCTTCCAAATAGTAGAACCTACGAAGTAAACGTTGCACCAAGAAGGGCTGAGTGGTAGTCAGTAGAAAAGACGGTAGGGCTTACTTGTGTGGACGTCTAATCGGAGCATGGGAACAGGGACCCTCTGCAACATGGGTGGCCTTGGGCCAGATTCCAGTGAAATTCTGAAATGTATTTTCGATCCAAAAAGATTATTTAAGTAGGGTTGTAAGGAGTACCACCGCGTAACAGAATATTACGATAATTCAGTCACTTCAGAATGCCGGCTTTCGAACGAACTTCTTTTCGGCCGCCGGTAAAAATTACACTCGGTAAAAATGGCTACTTAGTTACCATGAAATTTTCCTGTTGATTTTCGTTGCCCTTACAAATTCAAATATATTTCACGGAAAGCATGCATAAGAATATTCATTCCTTTGCTCATTCGGTAGAGAATCATGCATTTTTAAAA
The DNA here is from genome assembly GCA_902702965.1 of Spirometra erinaceieuropaei. NCBI lineage: Eukaryota > Metazoa > Platyhelminthes > Cestoda > Diphyllobothriidea > Diphyllobothriidae > Spirometra > Spirometra erinaceieuropaei. The sequence goes on from CACRXP010000225.1 coordinate 189,308, forward strand.
TTTTATAACTGGAGGAAGAGTGCAGTTCTGATTTAAAAAAGTTTCGATTTGTGAGATTTTTAAGACCGTGAAATGCCTGTTAGTAAAGCATCGTGCCTTTGCATTTACTGATGTTGCTTGAAAAGTTTACAATGTACCCCAATTCACTGATAAATTTTATGAACCCATATATAGTCTTCTCTTGATAACGTAGATAAATTAGTGATTTTCCGTACACGGTAAATATAAATCTCGTAGTTTGTAAACCCTGAATGCAAGTGTAACGGCATGTCGATTTCAAAATTATTCGGTATTCGGAAAAGTTTTTCAAAACGGAATCATACCCTTCCTTCGAGTGTAAAATTGGAAGAAGGCGTGATTTTCTACCAAAATGGTAATAGGATGAATGTTTTTATGCATGCTTTCTGCAAAATATATTTAAATTTATAAGGGCGTTAAAAACCGGCGAGAAAATTTCCCGCTACTTAAGTAGCCATTTTTTCCGAGTGTAATGGTCGAAGACGGCCGAAAAAAGTATTTTCGAAAGCCGGCCCCCTGAAGTAACCGATTTATCATGGGATTATGCTGCATGATGATCAATTTTACAACCCTTCTTGGGCAATCTTTTTGAGTGAAAAACGCAGTACAGAACTTCGGTTAACATTTTATAAGTTAGCACATCTACTGTAGAGGTAAGGATTAAGTTAGGGATTGAATTTGAGGTTAGATCCAAGGTTAATGGCAGTATAGGCCAAGATTAGGTTAAGGAGAGTCAACTGCAGAGGTAAGGTTTACGATCAAGTTTGGGACAACGGTTTAGTTTTATACCAGGGTTATTTTTGGGGTTAGGACCCGGGAATATTTCATTCTTTCCGGCGTTACGCGCCATACACCTTCATTACCTGGTCAGGGCGTACCTATTTCCAGGTCCTGTCTAAACGTCCTCATAAGTAGGTCCCGCCAGAGAGTTCTCAGTGAATAGAAACGAAGAGGCGAGTCCCAGGAAGGAAGGTGGGAAGGAGGAGGCACAATCGTCTGCGTCATCCTCCGCCTCCAGTCTTCTCGACTCTGTCTTGACACCGTGTCCCGGTGGGGAGGAGATAGTTAGATAGATTCTGTGCAAGTCTACGTTCACTATAAACTAGATCACGCAAAGTCACCCCACGCTCTCACCCTGCTGTGGAGCACACGGTTGACATCGTCGGAATCGACGGTCGAGCTGTCGTGCTGCATCAATGCCCCCCCCCCCCCCCAAACGGGCCACGTGTTAGATGCGCTGGCCCAACACGGGAGCCGTATCGGATCCTGGAAGGCGTTATCGGAATGCACATCATGACAAATGCCAGCATTTCGGGGTGCGGTGGCAGACCCAGTTGCCGGCAGAAGTCGCGCACATTGGGACCCCTGCGGCCTTCCCCATTACTGTTGTTGTTGTTGGTTAGAATCCTGGTCATTTGCCGTGTAGACCAGGGTGTGTGGGGTGGAACGCCAAGGTGCGGGCTCGACCCTGCCATCTACCCCCACCCTCTCCCGTCTCCGGTCTTCTTGACTCTGTCTTGAGACTGGGACCAGGCTGGGAATGGGAAGAGAGAGTGCGGTGGATGCTGTGCAAGTCTACTACCGCTATAAACTAATTCACGCGCAAGCCACCGTCCCTGCCCCATCTTGCTGTGGAGTACACGGTGGACATCTTTGGAAACGACGGGCGAACTATCGTGCTGCATCATCCGAAGGGTGACATGTTGAAGTGGTCTGTGTTCTTTTAGCCGAAGAGTGGTGTGTTCAAGTGGGGTATGAATGACTGTGACTGTCCAGAGGCACGTGTGCCCAAGTCAAAGTCGGTAGAGTTGCCGCAGAACGGGGTCTTTGATGATTGCATCTTTAAAGAGGGCCACAAATGGTGAAGAACGAGATTAATGGCCGTTGTAATATTTCTGAGAATGTAAAGCTTCACGATTTTTCTAGAAAAAAAGCCTGGTCTACAATACGCAAAACTTAACAAGAGGTAAAAATACCTCTTGTCTTGAAGAAGGAGACACGATCGCTGGCACAAGAGCTTTATTTGCCAGACGTTTCGGATTCCTGCTCGAGCCCATCATCAGAGACAAAAGCAGATACGGGTGGTTCGTGCACAAGGGGCTGTAGTATTTGTATGATGCATTCGCCATGCAACCACATGCCTACGAAATTCACGGCTCCCCCTTCCATTCAGCAGGGATCGTTGCACTTGGTGTGATGACTTTTTGATTGCCGACAATTGCGTCGTTAATTGCTGCAACTTCATCACGTGTGTTGGATGTTGGTGTGATGATAGCCCGACCATCTGACCGACCGACCATGACGTGGGGAGCAGACGTCCTTGCATCCAAACCAACCTCCCTTCAAACAAGGATTGAAAAGTGACAAGGCTGGACATCTATAATAGATAATGAAGGACAGCACAGATGTTATGCATTTACAACTTCTCAAAAATCCCACGTATCACAAGGCTTGCCTGGAAATCTGCGAAATCTTTGCTAAAATACCAATCGGAAAGACGAGAAGTAAGCTCAAGAGTCATATCTGGATCCTGATGTCAGGAGTAGGAGTTTGTAAAACAGTACTTGAAAATTCTTCTGCTATGTTGGAGCTGAAGAAAATAAAATCGACTGTTGGTCAAGCATCCTATCAATCCAAATATAATTCCTCGCTGAATAGCTCTATAGGCGCTGAAAGACTTACACGGAACTAGAAAGGAGGAATAGTCGGCAAGAAAGAAGAATAGGAACCCCGTAATACGGGTGACCTTGTGTTAAATCCCAGCGTGAGCACCTATTCCCATGCTCCAACCTTAACCCTAGTATATAATAATTATATTTAATGCCAGTTTACAGTCACCGTCAGGGAAGGAGTCAGCACAGATCTGGCCAGGAGTAAAAAAACTCCTGGTAAAGAAATAAAGAGGATGGTGTTCTTGTATAGTTTGGAGGGCTCAGAGAAAAAACTGCTAGAATATACTGCTATCTGAAATGTACTACAAGACCAACTGTATTACGCGGGAAGTTTCCTATGTACGGTTCCTGTCAAATAGGCTACTCGGTACTGGTAAGTTTAACTTACTCCCAGAATGGGTACGGTTTGGGTAGGGCTTACGCCCCAGCGTCACTTACTTCGGGGGAGGGGGCAATTGTGCTAAAAATAAATGACTGACAATATTTATTTGGAGGTGCCAAAGAAAGGAATGAAATGATCTCTCGGTGGCTGCTGCGTTAGGTTGGTCAAAAAGCTTTAAGGTATTCATTGGAGTAAAAATACGACAATGTAATGCGTTTTTAACAATGCCTCCAAATGGGCACGAAGTTTATTGATTATTATAATTAAATGATAAAAATAGTGTCCCCTTTTGATTGGTGACAGTATGGAGGATCAGAATTTGTGATAACACAAAGTTCCTGGATGTTCGGCTCTTTTCAGCAGCATAATTGCTCTCTGGCGTAAGTGACCCCGGACATAAACCATAGCCTTGCCATGGGTGCCAGTTGAAATCGCACTTTTGGTTAGTTCCAAGTGCTGGGTGGCCAACAAATCTACAGGCATTAACATACTACTGACTACTTATTGTCACAACGTGAATATAGCACGGTTATTCCGCCGGAGCCAATGATTAAGATTTACAAACTTGTATCAATTTTCGAACATAACCTGTGAAAGGGTTTACAGAAGAATTTGCCCCAAGTTATCCTACTAATTTTCCAGGAGATTTAAGTACTTAACGTCCTATAACATTTTATCTCGACGCATCCACGATGATACGGAGGCCCACATAGAAACAACCGAGGTCAGTGAAGAAATTTTATAGTAGGGCAACGTTCATCGATCGCGTTAGGGGATATGCTCTTATTGCCTTGGGACTCCATCTAGAGCTCTGCTAGAAGCCGCACAGCGGCTAGTAGTACAGACAGAATAACATTACCCAGATACTGTGGGTCGGTACCCATAATATGGGAAAACTATAAGAGCTAATGCTTAAAACTCGAAAATCTTACAAAAAACCTACTTCGAGTACAACGGTATTCGCCATTTCTGTTTCACTTATCCCATCATTCATCATCTGCGACAACAAAATTGACCAGTTTAAATTTTTACATGAAAGGATACGGCCATGATAGCAAAAAGACACGTCCTTTTACACATGGCGTCAGCTGCTGCTGCTGCTGCAAAATATAGGGTGTAAAGGGCGAGCCCTTACAATTGTTAATATTTTAGCAGATACACACAGTTTGATGTCACAACATAAGCGCTATGTGTAGGACGGGCTTTTCAAATTAAATTACTGCGTCCTCCCCGTTACCTCACCCGTGGATGCTGTTCGACTGTGAAGTAGGTGCCCTACGATTTTCATTTCACACAGGGAACTGAATTCATTCTGTTTTCGTGCGCAGGGACGATACCCTCAAAGCGACAACAGTCATCATGCCCTCGATGGAGAATGAGATTTGGCACCCGTTGCAAAACACAAAAGCCCAAAGGAGCTCGATCCCCCGACCTGTTAATTAGAAGTCCAACGCCTGTAACCAATGAGCCACGGGCTCGATGTCCCCTCGGTTGCTATCGGGAACGTACAACGGTAGAGGGACGCTCACCAATCGTTCTTACGGAACTCATTCGTTCCTTTGTGCCTTCCGGGCTCTCTCTCTCGAGCCCAGCCAGCAGCCGCAGAACGGCACATGATATAGGCGGAATGGTATTACCGGAGACGGAGTCGACCATTTCTGGCTTATCGGTTGTCATCAAACAGTCAACTATTGATCGATTTAACTTGCAGAATGGGTACCAGTTAAAGGCACAGCTTTGATTAATACCAGTGCTCGGTGGCCAGTCAATCGGTAGGTATTAATGTACTACCGACTACTTGTTGTCAGAACGCGAATATAGCGCAGTTGTTCGGCCGCAGTGGATAATCAAGGTTTATATAATCGTATCAATGTTCTAACATGACCTGAAAAATTATTTGCGGAAGAATTTACCCCGATTTTTAACACGAATTTCTAAAGAGATTTAAGTACTTAACGTTCTATTAAATGTTATTTCGAGGCAGCCACCATGATATGGAGAACGACTAAAAACTATCGATGACAGCGAAGGAATTGTATAGTGGGGGGACGCTGAGCGACCGCGTTAGGGGACATACTCCTCTCTTATTGCCGTGGGACTCCATCTAGAGCTCTGCTAGAAGCCGCACAGCGGCTAGAAACACAGGCAGAATAACATTACCCAGATACTGTGGGTCGGTTACCATAATGTGGGAGAATTATAGGAGTTAACGCTTGAAAATCGAAAATCTTACAAAATGCCTCCTTCGAATACAAAAGTAATTGTCCTTTCTGTTTCCCGTATCCTGTAACTCATCATCATCATCATCATCATCATCATCATCATCATCATCATCATCGAAAAATCAACTAGTTAAAATTTTTACATGGAAGGAAGCGGCCATTATGATAAAAAGACACGCCCTTGTACACGTGGCGTCAGCTGCTGCTGCGCAATATAGGACGTACAGGGGCGAGTCATTGCAATTGTTAATATTTCAGCAAATATACACAGTTTGATGTCACAGTATAAGCTCTATGTGTAGGATGGGATTTCCAAATGAAAAAAACTGCGTTTTGCCCGTTACCTCATCCGTACATGCTTTCCGACTGTGAAGCAGGAGCCCTACGACTTTCCTTTCACGCAATGAACTGAATTCATTCTGTTTTCGTGCGCAGGGACGATACCCTCAGGGCGACAACAGCCACCATGCCCTCAATGAAGAATGAGATTTGGCACCCGTTGCAAAACACAAAAGCCCAAAAGAGATGCATTTCACACGTCTTTGGGCGGTAATTGGCTAGAAATAAAAGCACGCTCTCCTTGCCTTCCAAATAAAATGGGATCATGTCCGACACATGGCGTAGTAACTTTTTACGGGAAAGCGTTTGCTAGTACGAATTATTTAATGTAGCCAACTCAATTACTCACCCTGTAGTAAAAAGCAGTATAGGGGTAAGCAAATATGACGAATACGGTTTTAACATAAAGAGAGAAAGTAGTTTTGTCGTTTAGGTCCTGAAAATCATCAATATTTTAGGTACATAAATGGACAAGACGTTCTAATTTTTTCCCTTGCTCTACTCTGCAAATAAAGTTGAAGCACATGGGCATTCATCACTGAAAAACCACAGAAGATCAGTTTTAAAAAGATAACTTACTGAGGGAGATTCTTCAAGTGATCAAAGCCATATTTATTGCAGGCTTTTTTGTCGATGTTCGGCGATTAAGTTTCCTGTTTGGGTGGGTTTGTAAATATGCCCAAACCATCATAGGCAAAAAAACGCCCGGGAACTCAAAACGTAGGTAAATGCCTTCAAGTTTTTGATAGACAGAAATACAAGACCTATTAATTTTAGCAATTGGAAGTTTGACAATCGATTTAGCACACCGAAAACCCTAAAATATTCCCAAAATTTCGAAGGACAATATGAAGTTTAACGGATTTTAGCATCACCAGAAAGTACAGAGTAATCCTGCGGACCAGAACCTCTCCTGAAGCACAAAAGTGGTACGCATATGATTTTACCTGTTAATTCCATTCGAATTCTCTTCTCAGTGACCAGTATCGTAGCATGTAACCTCATGATGGCCTTTATTTATCTAATGTCCCTGTCCGCGAGATCGAGTGAGAATCTCGTTATTTTAGTTAATCCACTCTCAGAAAATTCGAAAACGAAAATGTCACATCGAGTTCTCGTGACTTCAATTTAAAATCAGGCAACCGACCAATTGTCTTAGTTCATAGTACATGACATTTCAATGCAAACAGCATAAAAACATTTTTTAAACACTGCTGTACTTGCGTTGTTTTATTTACTAATTTATTTGTGGACGGACTTTTTGAACTTCTGCGAATTGAGTTTACTCACCTAGCACGAATTTTATTCGCTTTCGGCATTTCCGCTTCTTTTAAGAAAGCTCTCATTTCCTACATGCCATAGATGCGTTATCTCATTAAATGCTGACCACAACTATGAAATATGTTGTTGATTCGCAAAGATAACGTAGGTGGGGTTTAAAATTAATTATCTTGCAACATAATCGCAAGATATTTCAGTTATTTCCGGATGCCGGTTTTTGAGCTAGCCTCTTTTCGGCCTTTTTCATAAACTACACTCTGCAAAAATGACGACTTATGTAGCATGAATTTTCCACATTTATTTTTGATGTCATTATAAAAGCACATAAACTTTAAAGACAACATACACAAAGATATTTGGTTTTTCCCCATGTGGTAACAAATGACGTCTTCTATAAATTTCATACGTGAAGGAAGGATGTTTGTTAAGTCTTAAAGACTCTTCCTCCTCCCGGGTAATTTTGAACCTGTTTCGCCACCGCACTTACATTCAGGATTTCCAAACTACAACCTATATATTTTCCGTGTAAGGGTAATCATGCATTTCTATACACTATTTAAAAGGCATGATATGGGTTTCGTAAACTTTTGCGGTGCATTTGAACTATACTATACACTTTACAAGCAAAATTTATAAATGCAGAGGCACATTGTTTAAGAATGACATTTAACGGTCTCATAAGATCGCATGATTAACACTCTTTAGAATTGGAATATACTTCTTCAGCAAAAAATCAAAGAAAACGTAATTTTCTACCAAAATGGGTACAAAAAACAAATATTTCTATCCATGTTCTCTATAAAATATGATTGGACTTATGAGAGAATCGAAACTCACGCATGCGGAGGCTGCTTGCCGACGCAAACGCCAAATGAATATCAGTTTTCCAGCCCATTTGAAATGTTAAACGTTTTTTCATAATTAACTAAGTCTGGCGAAGATCTAAGGAACCAGTGTCGAAAATTTACCTAAGTGAGTTTTCTACGTTTCCCAACAGACGTGTTTGCCTGCAAACTGTAATATATATGTAACATGCATATATAATAATCTTTCAATACTTTCTTTGAGTCTCCATTTAACTAACGGCTGTCTATTATGGGTAAGGAGTTTCGATAAGTGAATCTGTATCGCTTTCCGATTGACCAAAGATTTGTCGTTAACTTATGCCCATTTCACGAGACACATCACCTACCGTATATAAAGTCTCCAAGCAGAGCGGGAGATTATAAGGACCGGACTTTATTCATACGGACGCGTAGGAACGTTTATGCGCTGAGAGGTAGGCCCAGAAGCGGTAACTTGCGCATGAAGTTGTCCACAGTGATGCCGAACTGCGCGAAATCTAATCTACCCTTTCCCCCACACCCATCGTGCTCAAACGGCAGGAAAATTAAAGCATTTCGTCTGTGCGCGCCACACACAACCTGATCCTTACTCAACACATGCCGAGGTGCATTAAGTGGGTCATGGGTTCCCCATAAGTGAGACTGTCATAGGGGTCACATTGCGAAGGGCTAATTGCAGCTCGATCGTTAGTCCTGAAAACGACCGAGAACCCGTCAGTGGGATACTGGCCAAGGCACGACTTATTGCGCGTTACGTGCGGGCCATGAAAGTCGAATCCGCCATCTGCCTCATCCTTATTCACGTGTGGTTTTCTGACTTATACATAATTTGGCCGTTTCCCTGGAGTATACTGATTTCTCCTCTTTGGTTATTGGAATTGTGATTATAGGATCATCTATACACTAGATTAGCACATCTTTGAAGAAAGTAAAAAAGTACGCAAATTGACAGCAACTTCATCCAGTATTGTCTATGATATCGATGGCTGCACTCTGTGGCTAACAAGTCGTACTTATGGTTCATTCGTGTCCTTTTTAACACGAATCAAACAGCCAGTATCTGCGCATCGAAAAAGGGACATCGATGCGATGAGCAAATCTCAATTAATCGTCAACTTAGGAGCATCCTGTCTTTCACAGGTTTTTTTTTCTGAGGGACTAACGTTATCTGTCAATCTTTTCATTTCCATTTTAAGAAATTAATGTACGAACTTGGACTTTGTTCTTCGACGAAAACCTTCTCAGGTTCGGTCTGAAGCGCCCCATGAACGTTGGAGCCGAAATCCATCCTGAAAGCACTGTAAATAGATCGGCATACGTATGCTACTGATTCCCTGTAGAAGACGAATATTACGCGGTTGATCCACTGAAGCCGACAGATTTAGGACCAAATAATTATATCAACATTTGAACCGAACTAGAAGAGGTTTGTGCCGAGGAATTTGTTCTAATTTTATCGTATTGGTTTCTGAGGAGGTTAAAGGGCTTAACAGCAAAAGCTGGAGTACATGGCGGAAAGAACATAGGAAACGGTGTTTGACTCGACATTTCGACCGTGGAAAGTTGCGACTTCCATCGCATACCTCTCGGAGCGGACGCAGGACGGTGACTTGCGCGTAAATCTGTTTTAAAAGAGAGGCGGACTTGCACAGCACCCGCCGCACTCTCACCTTCCCCATCCGCCTGGTTGCGATGGCATGACAATGCCAAGACGACCGAAGGTGAGCTCCCTGTCAGTGGCTGGCCAAAACTCGATAGCCCGTCTACACGTGTCCCACACGACATGTGGCAGTCTTTCATCAAGACGGCTCGTATCTGGTTGGTCGGAAACAACGTGTCTGTATCGGACATGATATGTCAGAATGGATGAAGGTGACCAGTGGTGCGCCTCAAGGCTCAGTTCTGGGACCATTGCTTTTCATCCTTTATGTTAATGACGGCCTTCAGGAACTCGACTGCGGCAAAATAATGTTTGCTGACGAAGTTAAGCTCTGGCAAGTCATTAAGAGTCCGTACGACCAGAGAACCCTCCAAAACAATCTGCATCGACGATAAGCGTGGTCCGAGAAATGGCTTCTAAATTTCAATGTGCAGAAGTTTGACGTCCTTCATCTCCGTCCAACCAACTCTCATTCAAATGGGAGCCTGAGGACATTACCTGAAAGATATAAGACACCCCGAAAAATCTTCAAAGAAGGATCTCGGGGTTTGGATGCAGAATAACCTGAAACCAACACTGCAGTGCCATAAGGCCGCAAAAAACGCCATGGGACTGCTGCATGCCATCAAAAGGGCGTTTGTACTCTTTTATCAAGACCTTTTTGGGAGAGTTTACGGCAACTTTGTTCGGCCCCACTTAGAATATGGCATACAAGCATGACGGCCATGGCTAGTAAAGAACCAAGCATGCCTCGAAAGGGTACAACGTCGTGCAACAAAGCTGATATACGGTCTAAAAAGCCAATCATACAGAGACAGACTGAATAGCCTTCATTTCTTCCCTCTGTGTCACAGCCAGCAACGAGGTGATCTAATTCCCGTCTACAAGATAATACATGGCCTTGAGCATGGACTTAGCTTCGAATACATGTTTCAGTGGCACCTCTCACCCAATCTTCGTGGTCCCCCGATGAAGCTACGGACAAAAATGTCCAGGCTGAATCTTCGTTCTGAATTTTCTACGCAAAGGGTAATGGAGAAATGGAACGATTTCCCTCAGTCAGCCGTGGAGACGACGTCTCTGCAACTCTTCAAGAGACGTTTGGATGATTATTTTTGTACCCTGTTTTCCTTCGACAGTCTGAATCTGAACTAAATATCCCGCGACCCCGCAGATTTCTTCACTGACACAACGCTACTCAAATAAATTAAGTTAGCGAATATTTTCATTGTTCGTGTACAGTTATTTCTAACGACCTGACATGTAATCAACAGGGTTTCCGTACCAAATAAACTGAACATCACTGGAAGGACCATAATGGCCGCATCAAAAGGGCGTAATTCGGTCGGAACCTCCAGTCTTTCATCCACCCCAAAATGCGCTCAGGGGCATTGAGTTAACCCTTCAGTTGTCAACCTTCTAGTCGTCAAATCCTAGCGCCTCTTGATAAATTCAAGGGTGTCAGCCTGGAACTCGTCTGTTGGCCTCTATCGGCAGCCATATTAAAGTGTGTAATGCGCAGATGTGCCGTAAATGTGACTTCATAAGTGTCGGCCCTAATCACTCCTCTCTCCCAAAAACCAGTTAAGTGTCCGAGACTGTCAACCGACTAATGGGCACAATGACTGCAGAACTGTACATCCCATCTGTATGCGTCAAACACGACCCAGTCATCCCTTCGTGTGCCAGAATACACCACCACCACCAGCAACATGCTTCCCGCTCAAGTGAACTGGGCGTGTCCCGACTTGTGTGACGTTGCGTTCGCCATTGTGACGATGAATAAGCGTCCGAAAAAGGCACGACTTTTTGTGGGTGGTGCGCCGTGCAGAGGGCGTTCAAATGTTTTCTAGGGAGGCGTGTGTAGGCAGGGAGGACAAGGCGTGTTGATGGTGTCTGCAGTTCAGTTTTATCAAAGACTGTCGTGGATTGAATAGGCCCTTACGGTGACTGAGTGTCTTTGAGCCGAGTGGACAGGTGAGGCGGGTACAACGGATGTATGTAAGAGTTCGGTGTACTGGTTCGCTAGTTAAGCTACGTTGGGCCCGGTTAGTACTTGCATGGGTGACCGGCTGGGAATACCGGGTGTTGCTGACATCTCTCTTGTGCCCTCCAAACGGGCCACGTGTTAGATGCGCTGGACCAAAACGGGGGCCACATCGGACTCTGGCAGGCGTTATTTGTGCGTAATAACAAATGCCAACATTTGCGGGGTGCGCTGGCGGACCCTGTTGTCGGCATTCGTCGCTCAACTGGACCACTGTCACCACCCCATTGTTTTGTGGTCAAAATCCTGGTCATGTGTGTGTGGACCAGGGGGTGCGGAGTGGAGCGCCAAGGCGAGGATCCGTCCGAGCCATCCACCTGCGGCCTCCGTCGTCTCCGGTCTTCTTGACTCTGTCTTGACACCGGGCTCAGGCGGGGGAGGAGGAGAGAGTGTAGGTAGATGCTACGCAAGTCTACTGGCACTATAAACCCCTGCGTAAGTCACCGTCCCTGCTCCACAATGCAGTCTGTGGGGCATACGGTGGACATCATCGAAATCGATGGTCGAACTGTCGGTTCGCTAGTCTCAGTACGATGGTTTCACAAGTGACCGATCAGATCCTAACGTGACGAAAATGTACGGCGTCAGCGAGGAGAGGATAGGGCTGTGGCAGTTGAGTTGACAGTAGTTACGACGCTGGTGGTGGTGGTCGAGGAGTTGCCGGCTGCAGGAGGTGGGTTGGTTGGGCTGAAATTGCGGGGAATTCAGCTGTTGTGGATGCGCATGTGACCAAGAAGACTCTTGCGATGCCCGAATGTCTGGGGGCATTGTGAGTAGATGAGACGCGTGTGAAGAGTGTGTGCTGGGGTTGCAGGCGCTGGTATGGCGTTATCAGTATGATGGATTCACGAGTGACCGACCAGATCGACGGGTGAGGTGTAGCTGCGATCAAAATGGGAAGAGATTGCGACATCCCATTACGTCTTGGGGGGTCCAGTCTAGAGCCTTTGTGGGTAGTCGCATGACAACCAACAGTTATGCGGAAAGAATAGTCGAAGGGGGTAAAAAAGAAGAAGATGGCCGTTTTTGGCTCTTTAGACATCGTCGGCCAGCTAAACCCAACCCTATGTTTGGCAGTCTTGGATTTGAACGTGAATTATCTGGCCATGGAGCTCTAAATTTAACACGCCATCATCGAGCCACTGCTTTGGTTCCAAAAATACGTCCTGCTATAAGGCCAACCACTTCGATGGGGGCGCAGCCTCGCGGTGTGATTACACATACACACTGACTCCTTCTATGCTAACGATTTATGATGGACTTTTGAAATAACCCGCAGCTGTTTCCCTTATCCTTACATGTGTTCGTTTTTTGCTCTTACATATGAAGAAAACTAGTTTCCTAACGAACCCTGCGTATCCCCCTTTGTTTATCCGCACTGGTTTATGACGCCCTCGAATTCACTGTGTACGCGCGATTTTGAGGGGTGATAAAGACTCGTGCTACCAGTCCGACCCAACCATGCATTTCAGCCTGTTCGGATATTTTTGGCGCCGAAAACTGTGGCACCTTAAATTGACATCGTTCACCTCTTCCATCTCCAACGATCACTTTAAATATCTCCTGACAAGCTACCGCCGAGGCATTCCGTAGGCGTCGGAAGTTGGAACGCAGAAAGTGTGGCCAAAACATTTCAGGCCAAATCACGACGCGCATGGTTATGTGTCCGCCAAATTTTATTGACTACTGCAGAGTAACCGTGTGATATTCCCGCCGGCAAATGTGGCACCAGTATTAATTGCACATGCCAGTCACTCTAATGGAGGGTGTAAATTGTTTTTACTCCCATCTGCTGTGGTTCCTCCATTTCTCATTCGATCCGTAGACTGACAGTCACGTTGGCATGCTTTTGAGGGGAGTTGGTGTTCGGAGAATTCATGCCTTTATCTCAAAATAAAAGCGTCCTCTCCACTCTTCTCATTCATCGTTGGTATACTAACAATCGTGGGCTATTTCTACAAAGTTATAACAGAGTACAGCGAACAGTTTCCCACTTGGATATGTCGGTTTATCCCACAGATGCTTGCGGAGTTTCTTAAAAGCGACTGTGAAAAGCCCGACCCTCATAAAAATGCATTCAAACTTGATATTTTGGGGTTCAAACGGACTTCGTTTTAGAAGGCTCTTAACTCTTTGACATTTTGCGGAAATCCTGGCTACTTTTTTTTACACATTCCCATTTGATAAGAACCTTCTCTAAAGGTCTGTTTAATGATTTTTCGCAGGGGGCTATAAACTGACGCAAAGGAATATATGAATATATTCTGAATATGAGATATACACTGCGTATAAGATCAGTAGTATGGGGATATAAAACCACAGTCACCACCTCAAGAATACCTTATAAGCTGAAATATTGCATATTCTCAAATGAGGATTTAGAAGATGGGACGACTAGAAAAAGGCCAACTAAGCCAGGTTTTTTTTAGTTAAAAAATAGTAGAGTCTATATAAATGAAAAAAGGCGTAGTCTGATTAACTGGTGATATTTTTATGAGAAAACGGAACCTCTCAAAATCGAACATCACCCTGGTAACCTGGGCCTTGAATCGACCAGTCGACACGATGACCCCCTTTCCCATGTCTACAAAGTCCTGGGTCGCTCAATGGACGGCGTGGATCGCACTCATTAAGGCGTAAGTGCTACGACGACGACGACCACCACCACCACGACCACGACCACCACGACCACGACCACCACCACCACCACCACCACCACCACCACCACCACCACCACCACCACCACCACCACCAACTACCTCTCAAACACAAAGGCCGGCAGCGACTGGAGGGGACCAGGTCGATATCCAGACAAGAGCAAAATAATGAGTTGACAAAGGTGACAGCTTGACTAATGAAGCTGCTACACTCTCATAGGTGCAGTCGACAAACTCCGGCAGAATTGTCGAGACAATTTGACCGATAACGCACAGCATGTGCCCACGATGTGGGCGCAGGATTGGTGATTGGCATGGGAAATATTTTATAGTGGGGCCGTCTTACGCAGCATCTATCGTACGCACTCCCCACCTATCCGGTACAGACGGCAAGACAATGCCAAGACGTCCGGAGGTGGGTGTGGACGCAGTGTCGACAAAGCTCAACAGCCCGTTTACGCGTCCCACACACGACCTGGCTCCCGATCCACAGGGTCGGTCCGGGTCTCACGGAAGTGAGACTTCCACGGAGGTCACATTGAGATGACGCCATTGTAACCTGACTGTCATTTCTGAGAAGGACTGATCTATCCCACCGGCTGTTGACTTTTAAATCGTGATAGATTCAAGTGCGCCAGATTTGTTATATTTAGGAATGCACTGATTTGCCGTGAGGGTTGGATTCCTCACTGTCGATCTCCCTGTTTCTTCCCTATGCCACATATCAGTCGATTTTCCGAGTGTGTCAACAACTGCTGACGGGATTATGCCTAAATAGCAGCACATTTCCGTGTGGTTTTACTCGTCAAAAGTGGACAGAAGACCCAACTTTTCTGAAACGTCAACCAGGGCAGAAGATTCTATCGGTGATCTCTTATGTTTTCTGAGTCGACGAGATATCTACGATGGCCACGGGATGGCGTTGGCCGTGGAGGCACCTGTATTATGAGGACATTAATATTGCGGTTATTTTAAGTCAAGTAACCTTATAGAAAATTTTAGTCCCACTTGTTACATCGTGTACTTGATAGGAGACTGCAGAGAAACAGAATAATGCGGAAAGAAGCTGTATTGAATTTCGTCCTTAGAAATCGGTAGAGCTAACCCTGTTCAGTACTTCTGCGAATTCGACAGCTGGAATAAAGGACAACCGACCAAACATAGCAGGTGTGCTGAAATCTTGAGAGACAATTAGTTCTGATTATGAGAAAATCTATAAACTAAGGCAGGAAGGAGACTTCAAAAGAAACCATCGGTGGAGGCAAACGCTGACTGATTCTGATGCAGGAGTTTTTATTCGGCGCATGAATAATTTAGAAGCGTCTGCTTCAGTTTCCTTCGCAAGTGTTAGTTCTTCGCACCTTACTCCCCTGCAACGCGCTGCCATCTTACAAGGACTGAGCCAGAAGGAGGTCTCGCCTTAGAAATACCGGCAGTTCAGGTCATCGTAGTTCCACTGACAGCCAACATGTTGAGTGCTACCAAGTGAATCCAGGTTCAGACCTTGGGCATTTGTGGTCTAAAGTTGGAGAGGGGTTGGCTAATGACGAATGACATGTCGGAACGACCACCAAAGTTTCTTCTGGCTTAACTCAAATCCACTGGTGATTAAAATTATTAATGTGGAAGAGAATTCGCACATACACGACAATTCACCGTCCTTATCCATAATATCCGCTGTGTGTCCCAGAGCAATGTGCGTGGAGAGACGGCGACTTGCTCGTGAGTTAGTTTGTGATGGTTCGACCGTCGTAACCGACGATGTTCACCGTGTGTTCCACGGCAAGGTGAAGCAGGCACAGTGACTTGCGTGTGAATTAATCAAGGGTAGTTCTGAACCCGATTTGCAGTTGTTCTTGAGTCTCCAGCTTCAAAACTAGAATCTACTTATTTTCCAAATAAGGATACTCTATATTCCTCAATGCTATTAGGCTGACGCCACATGGGGTTTAAATTGTTGTAATGGTTATGGACGATGTCGCATGCTTCATAAGCGGCATTACAAAGTAGACAGATATTGAGAGAGAGAGAGTGAGGGAGGAATGCTTTATTTTGAAAATAACATTCAAAACTGTCAGCAAAAACGGTTCTCCAATACACAGTGATTACCATAGAGATTAAAAGGTATTGGACAGGTGGACATAATTATATATGAAGAAAAAAGGACTTTAAGGTGCAAGATCAAGTTTTAGCTTTTTGTTTTTCAGCATCTTTGCAGGTGAGATACCGGGCTAGAAATGGCAGTATGGGATTCTGATAAGCCGAAATGCGACAAGGGATGTGACGGAAGCATCGACGCATGGGGCATAAGGATTTCGCAGCCATTAACTCATTATGAAGGGGATGGACGGTGTCATTCAGAATTCGGTCAGCAAATTGCTCCACCGTATTGAAGTGTCGCTGCACGAGGATATCAACTAAAATATGATAGGAAACACCAGCAGCAGAGGCGAGCATTGGAATGACACGTTTAAAAATAATTAGATCTTTTTTAAGTAAAGCTGGAAAAATAACTGGAGAACAATAAAGAATGAGTGGAAGAATGCAGCCATCTATGAATCGCCAGATTAAGGACTGGGGTGTATGATATGAACGTAGACGACGAATGTAATAAACAAGTTTTTGAATTTTTGTTAAAAGGGTTTCCATATGAAGAGAGAAAGAGAGATTTGAGGACAAAGTAACACCTAGGTACCGGAAAGAGGATACCTCATTGGGAAGAATATCCAAAGGTTCAGGAATGGGAGAGGGTCGCAATCGAAACACACACTGTACGGATTTCTGATTGTTGAGTAGGAGTCCATTATTCGACGACCATGCGGAGACGTGATCTAAGCCATCCTTTAAAGACTGTAGGTGAGTCAGGTTTTTGAGTGGGTGGCCTACGACCATGTCATCGGCATACTTAACATACAGGCAGTCGTTTGGCGATCTCAAATTATCAGTATGAAGAGAGAAAAGATGAGGGGATAAGAGGGAACCTTGTAGAGCTCCGGAATTATTTGGAAGAATAGAAGATTTTCTCTTTCCCGACTTGACAAACAGTGTGCGGAAGGAAAAATAATCTCCAAGCCAAGAAACAACCCAGCTCGGAGCGTCACACGCAGCTGCTTTGGTCAGTAGGAGTTGGCGCAGAATAGTATTGAAGGCGGATGAATAGTCGAGAAAAGCACATGCATACGCACGGCATCCCCTGTCTAAGTCTCTCAAAGCTGAATGGACAACTAAAGCAACAGCATCCAAGGTGCTACGCTTTGCCTTGTATGCAAATTGTAGAGGATCAGAAAAATTGACGGAGGAGTGCTTAAGGGAATCTAATGCAACTCGTTCAGTAAGTTTCAGAAGTACAGAAGAGCATGCAATAGGACGGAAAGATTTAGGAGCAAAAGTTAAAGATTTTTTAGGGATTGGAGTAATTCTTACTGTACGCCAGGCGTCAGGAATCTTGGACTCTACATCTACCGCACTCTCTCCTCCTCCCCACCCGGGCTCGGTGTCTAGACATAGTCAGGAAGACCGGAGGCGGAGAGGGCGCAGGTGGATGGCGCGGTCGAACCCGCACCTTGGCGCACCACTTCACACGCCCTGGTCTACAACAAACACTTGACCAGGATTTTGACCAGAAACAACAACAACAGAAAAGGCGTGGATGACTGGGCAGCCATGCACACGACCTGCATACCCAGCGCGAGCGAGAACCAGGCACCGGAGGACTGCCCGCGCGCTCCAGGCTGCGAGGGCCGTGGTTTGTTGATCATGGCATAGCAGATGCTCGCAAACCTTGAGGCCCAGAAGGGCGACACACGACCCTACATTTACCTAGGCCATCACCTTCAAAGGTTGGGTGACTGATAGGTCAGCGACTGAAGGTCACTACCCATTAAGTATCAATGCGTGAGAGTGCCACGGGTCAATTTAGGAAGGGGCCGTGACAGCCTTGCTCTCAGTCCACCAGTCCGCTACTTCACACAAACACACACAACTGGGCCGACTGCGTGGACTGAGTTGAGGCGTCAGTCGGCAATCTTCCAAGCCACAGGGGCTGATGGTGGGGGAGGTGCGATGTAGCCGGCGGTTATCAACCGCGGGTTTTTGTGAATGCGCATGTGACATAATAAGACCATATGGTGAGTAAATGTACGGGGCCAGTTGAGGCGGGTGCCGGCAGTGTAGATTGGTGCTCCGAACACTGATTCGCCAGCCTCCATGCGATGGATTCGGAAGTGACCGACAAGGCCGATACGCAATGGCAATCGTAGGAACAATCAATTTCAATCATGATGAAGTGAAACGGATAGGAGACTAGCGCTGCGTTTATCGCGTTCTCTCCTACCTCTCCCGGCTAAGCCCAGTGTCAAGATACAGTAGGTAGGCTAACTCATGAAATTTCGATCGGAATTCCGAAATGCGTTTTCGTTTCAAAAAGATTAATTAAGTAGGGTTGTAAAACTGACCATCATGCACCATAATTCCATAATATCTCTGTTACTTCAGGATGCCGGTTTTTGAACGAACTTCTATTCGGCTGCATGAAAAACTATACTCTGTAAAAAATGACTACTTAATCAACATGAATTTTTCCAATTGGTTTCCGATGCCTTAAAGATTCAATTGTATTTCATGGAAAAAAATCATAAAAATATTCATTCTTTTAGTCGTTCGGTAGAAAATTAGGTCTTATTCTAAATTTATGCTCGAAGGAAGGGTATAACTCGGTTTTCAAAACTTTTCCAATTCCCGAATGACTTTGTACCCGACCTGACGTTACACTGCCGTTCAGGGTTTCAAGACTACAAGCCGCATATTTTCTGCCTATCGAAAAACACACATTCCTCTGCGGTATTAAGAGGAGACCATACGGTCTTCATAAAGTCTAGCAGTGGATTTGATCCATATTGTTACATTACAAGCCACATCGGTAAATGCAGAGACATGACATTTTATGGACGACAATTTCATGGTATTAAAAAATCTCACAATTAGAAACTTTTTGAAAACCGAATTATTCAATAGCTTTAAATACAAAATTGGAATAAGACGCAATTTTCTACCGAATGAGCAAAAGAATGAATATTTTTATGCATGTTTTCCATGAAAGATTTTTGAATTTATAAAGTCATCGAAAACCAATGAGAAAAATTCATGCTACATAAGTAGTCATTTTTTACAGAGTTTGGTTTTTGCATGCGGCCGGAAGGAAGTTGATTCAAACGCCGGCATCATGAGGCAACTGAATTATTATAGAAATACAGTAGATGTGCTAACTCATGAAATGTCAACCAAAATTTCGAAGTGCGTTCTCTTTTCGAAAAGATGAATTAAGTAGTGTTGAAAAACTAATCATGATGCAGCATAAATCTATAATGATCCAGTTACCTTAAGGTGTCGGCTTTTGAATGAACTTATTTTCGGCTGCATGAAGATTGATACTCTGCAAAAAATGGCTACTTAAGTAGTATGCAATTTTCTCATTGATTTTCGATGCCCTTGAAAAATCAATTATATTTCATGGAAAGCATGCATAAAAATATTCATTCTTTTATTTATTCGGTAGAAAGTCACGTCTTCTTCCAATTTCATACCCAAAAGAAGAGTATAATTCGGTTTTGAAAATGTTTATAATTGTGAGATTTTTTAATACCGTTAAATGGCCGTTCATGAAACGTCATGTGTCAGCATTTACAAATGTGGCTTGTAAAGTTAACAATATTGCTCCAATCCACTGCTTAATTTTATGTACCCCATATGGTCTCCTCTTAACACCGTAGAGAAATGTATGGTTTTCCGTACACGGAAAATAGACAGCTTGTAGTTTTGAAACCCTGAATGCAAGTGTAACAGCAGGTCGGGTTCAAAATTATTCGGGAAAAATAAAAGGTTTTTAAAACCGAATTATACTCTTCTTCTGAGTCTGAAATGGGAAGAAGACGTGATTTCCTACCGAATAAGTAAAAGAATGAATATTTTTATGCATGCTCTTCATAAAATGAATTATAATAGTAATATGTTGCAGGATGATAAGTTTTACAACCCTGCATAATTAATCTTTTCGAAACGAAAAGGCGTTTCGGAATTTCGGTTAACATTTCATGAGTTGGCGCACCTACTGTAGAGTCACGAGGACCGGAGGCGGCATCGAGCGCAGGTGACCAGTATGGCGTGATCCTGCCCCTAGGCGTGCAACAACACCTCTCTCCCATGCATGGCACTTGTTATGAGTGCGCAGCTCACCTACGCGTTCAGGTCGCCCATATGGCCGACAGGCGAGAGTGAACATACAGGCCAAACAAGAGAACTCATCACCGTATCTCGTTGGTATCAGCAGGCACCAACGAATCTTGAAGGTCGCTTACCCAGTAGGCCGTCTCGCGGACAAAAGCGCATACGTTCACTTTTATGAGAGAGAGAGAGAGAGAGAGAGAGAGGAATTCGCTTTCCTTTGAAATTATAAATTCAAAATTTTAAGCAAAAATAGGCTCCATTTACTAAGTTAATAAATCACTCAATAGCCAAAAAAGTTTTACACAAAAAGGAACGACTATTATGAGGGCAGTTCAAGTCTCAGCTTTTGTTTTTCTGTCTCTTCTCACGTAAGATAGCGTATCAAGAATGGCGGCACTGAATGCTGATATGCCGATGTACGAGAAGAGGTAAGTCGAAAATCAGGACGCATGGAGGGGGGAAAACTTCGCAGAGATTAGTTCGAATTGCAGGGGATAGGTAACTCCATCCAGAATTCGACCAGCAAATTTCTTGATCATTTTGGAATGTCGCTGTATGATAATATCAACTAAAAGGCATAAGAAGCACGGACAGCAGAAGAGAGCATTTGGAGGATTCCTTTTAAAATAAACAGATCCCTCTTGAGCAAGGCAGGAAAAATGACAGAACAATAAAGAAGAAGAGGAAGAATGCAGGCGTCTGTGAATCGCCAGATTTAAGGTTGAGGTGTGTGGTAGGAGCGAAAACGACGAATGTAATGAAGGAGTTTACAACCTTTGGTGACAAGGGACTCAAAACGGAGGTAAAATGAAAGATTTGATGACAAAGTACCGCCAAGGTGCCTGAAAGAGTATACCCTGTTGGGAAGGATGTCCAAAGATTCAGGACTAGGAGAGGGCCGTAGTCGGAAAATACACTGAACTGATTTTCGATTGTTCATTGGGAGGCCATTTTAATGCAACTATACTGAGACATGGTCGAGGCCAACCTTCAGAGTTTGGCGAGTGTCTGATTTTTGAGAGGGTGGCTAACAACCACATCGTCAGCATACTTGAATAATATACAGTGGTTTGGTGATCTTAGATCATCAGTGGGGAGGCAGAAGAGGTGAGAGGATAAAATGGAGCCTTGAAGAACTTCAAAGTCATCGGGAAAGGCCGTAGATTTCCGCTTGCCGGACTGGACAAATCGACTGCGGGAAGTAAAGTAATCGCCGAACCAAGAGAAGACTCGGCCTGGAGAGCACCACGCGGATGTTTTCGTAAGAAGATGGCGGGGGACGGTAATGAAGGCGGGACAGTAGTCAAGAAAAGCACATGCATACTCGCGGCAACCCCTGACTAATTCTTTTAGAGCAGAGTGGACCACAAGACCAACAGCATCTAGAGTACTGCGTTTGACTTTGTATGCAAATTGTAAAGGGTCGGAAAAACTAGAAGAAAAAGGGCTTTATAATATCTAGGGCAACTCTTTAAGCAAGATTTAGTAGTGCGGAGGAGCAGGCAATTGGACGAAAGGATTTAGGACCAAAATTAGCGGTTTTTTAGGGATGGGAGTGATTTTCACTGTACGCCAGGCGTCGAAAATCTTGGACTCCTGAAAGACATGCTAATAAGGTGCCTTAAAACAGGAGCTGCCTGAGAACAATAAAATTTAAGGAGAAAAAGTGGGACATCATTTGGTCCGGCAGCTGTTGATCCACGGACCTTTTTAAGGTGTTCCTCTACTGTTACCACTGACACAGGTTAGAAGACAGATGGTAGTAGGGAATTGTCGTTTAAAGGAAGATGGGAGTCGTTGCGATTAAAGATAGAATTTTTGTTTAAGGAATCTAAGTCAGCGTCCAAAAATACCTCTTTGCTAGGATGCGCAATAAGACGCTTAAGATGTTTCCAAATTTTAATAGAGGGAGGAGGAAAAAAGGGATGAAGAAGATATAAAAAACTGGCTAACAAGCAGGTTATTTAATCCGGTAATCTTTTTTTTATTAAGATTATAACGTCCTTTAGGTTGTCACGGAAGCCTGTTTGTAGAGGAGTTCCTTTTTGCGTCTTAAGATTTTTTTTTATAGGAAGAGCTAATTCTATTTGACCTTTAAAAATCCTCAACAAACGGGGCTTGCATATAACAGCGAAAACGTCTATCAAATCATCAGAGCAAGAAAATAAGGACTTACAGTCTCTACACCAATTTTGATTAGCCAAAGCAGCAGCCCCTTCACCTCTGCTACATGACAAAGATGTCCTATCCGTTGGAAAACAGCAGAAATACGGTGGGGTAAATAGCTTTGACGCGGTATCCCTAGTCAACCACGTCTCTTGATGACAAATCGCTTCAGTTCTACTATGTCCTATTTTCAACAGAACTAGCTCCATATCGTGGGCTTTGTTGAAGTTCGAACGACAGTTTGTTGACAGGAAGCTTAGAATTGACAATTTTTTCTTCGGCTGACGCTTAAGTGCGAGTTGCTAGCCACGCCGGTGTTTTTCCGGTGCATAGGCTTTTGTTGATGTAAATGTGAAAAAGTTAGCGCAGAGCGATCACATATTGGCCGAAAAGTACAGCAGCTTGCAGAATGAACAGTCATCAGTGAAAATGGTGATTTAGTTTTCTTCAAAAAGCTGCTAACGTACTGCAGAGATGACCTCATATTCTTAGTTCAGACAAACAAGGGATGCGAAAAAGACAAAGATATCGAAGGGAAATAGGCAGAATAATGTACAGTTTCAAAAATCCACACTTAGATGGAGAGCAGCAAAATGGCGGCTCAAATTTAAAAGCCCGCCATGGGCTCTATCACAGACTAAGGATGCAATGAAACTCAGGTAGGTTTCGACGTGCGGGACTTATGGGCCCTGCTAGTCGCCGGCACTTCGAATCAGATAAAAGAAAGGCTCCGCATTAGTGTCGGACTTCATATTGGATGTTCGGAGGGAACAGGTCACGCAAGCGAAGGGGAAATGCAAGGCTCAACACATGACAGATCGAGATGATCGAAATGGTGTTTATTTGGACAAAAATTATGTTTTCTAGTGATTCAGTATTTGAAGGTACCATAAGGGGACGATGAAGAGGGACAAGTTAGTGAGAAAGCCAACATGGTCCACATGGATGCAGAACTTGAACATCACCGACAATGCCCACTTCGTCGCCAGCCACAGCACAGATTTCTTCCCTTGCCTCCAGGCTGGTTTTGCACTGGTCATCGCAATACCTTTGCGACCTATCTTACCATTCCAAGTATTATTTTGTCAACAGAGTATTTGCGATCGAGCATTCACTGATCCGGTTATGGACTCTGCTCGTTTCATTGCGCCTTGACGTTTCGTCTAAGGCTCTCACGGTTGATTGCAGAGCTCATAATAATTATACAGGAAAGAGTTCCAATTAAGACAAGAGAGACTGAATGGTAATTTCTGGCTTACTAGTCCTCGTCGTCGTACCCAACCCCAGGTTTTGAAGATCTGGGACTCGAATTATGACTTCCGCTCTTTTCTGTGGATTTAATTTGAAACACACTGCAGTTAAGGTTGTAAGGAATACTTATATGCGATTCAGGAAGGATTAATAATCTGGTGGACAAACCGAATCCCACGAGACCGCTGAGTTTCCACAAAGGAGCCAAAGACATTATTCGAATCTGCCAAAAATACCAATTTATTCCAATATGTCCTAAATGTCATCCAAATACATTTCTCCAAAAATTCCTCTGAAATTGCTGATAGCTGGTGAACCAAATACAGCATGACAAGGAATGTACTACCAAAATTTCACATGGTATAAAACCCCAAATCCATAGCGCAGACATAGACGGTCAGAAAGAGACGCTGACTTGTCCGAGCTAGAACAAATGGGTGTTAGACTTCATCAGCCAAGGCCGAGCTTGCATTCTCTCAGCTGTGATTCGACAGTTCGACCGTCGATTCCGACAATATCCGCCGCATGTTACGCAGAAAGGTGCTGCAGGCACGGTTACTTGCGCGTAAATTAGTTTATTGGGATAGTAGACTTGCGCAGCATCTACCGCACTCTCTCTCTTCCCCACTGCCTACCTGGACCCGGTGTGAAGACAGAGTCAAGAAGACCGGAGGCGTGGGAGGTCGCAGGTGGCCGGCATGGCCGGACCCGCACCACACCCCCTGGTCCACAACATACATTGGATCAGGATTTTTCACCAACAACAACACCCCAACAGGGGGTCAGAAGGACGAAGATGACTGGACAGCTATGCCCACCACCTGTACACCCAGCGGGGGCGCACGCACATCTACCGGCAGGGAACCAGGTGCCAGGGAACTGCCAGCTCATACCAGGCTGCGAGGCCCATAGTTTGCCGATACTGGCATAGCGCACGCTTCCGGACCTTTTTGCCTAGAAGGGAAACATGTTACCCTGCACTACCCTGGGCCGTCACCCTTCAAGCTTGGGTAACCAAACAGTCGTCGACTGAGAGACAATACCCATAAACCACACCACGTAAACACACGCACAACTGGGCAGACCGCGTGGACTGAGTTGGGTCGTCAGTCAGCAGCCTTCCAAGCCACAGCACTTGCGCCGCCGTGACAGCCTCACACGCAGCAAATAAGCAGCATGGAGACGGAGTCGATACACACACTTCCCACTTGCGTGGGAGGTGGCAGTTGGATGCTTGTGGTGAATTATCATGTTGCGTTATACAGGGGAAGAAAGATGTGGTGTCGTGTTCTAGCCGGCGGTTGTCTGCCGCAGGTTTTCGTGAATGCGCATGTGGCCTAACAGGCCCATGCGGGGAGTTAATGTGTGGGTACAGTGGGGACAAGTGAGGCGGATGCGGCAAGTGTACGTTGGCATTCCAGGCATTGGTTCGCCAGTCTTTGTGCTATTGATTCGCAAGTGGCCGACCAGGCCGATGCGCGAGGTGAATGCACGGGGACAATGTGGACAGCTGTGACCCCGAATATGAAATAGCACCTAGGAGTGGTGTTTTGCAATTTGGACAGATGGGTAGCTGGCACACGGAAACTCCATTTGAGCCTGGAGTTTTGGTTTGGGATCCCTGTACATTAAGTGGGCTAACTCATGAAATGTCAACCGAAATTCCTAAATGCGTTTTTCCCTCGAAAAGATTAAGTAAGTAGGGTTGTAAATCTAATCATCGTGAAGCGTTATTCTATAATAATTCGGTTACCGGGGGATGCGGTCTTTCGAACGAATTCTTTTCTGTCTGCATACAAAAACTAAACTCTCTGAAAAGTGGCCACTTAAGAAGCATGCATTTTTTTTTGCTGATATTCGGTGCCTTTAAAAAATTATTTATATTTCATGGGAAACATGCACAAAATATTCATTCTTTTGCTTATTCGATAGAAAATTATAGAAGTATGCTGCACGGTGGTTAGTCTTACAAGTCTACCTAATTAATCCTTTCGAGATGAAAACGCATTTGAGAATTTCGACTAGCATTTCATGTTTTAGCCCACCTAATGCAGGTTGTTGCACACCGGAGCCAACGTTCTACGACCGAGCCAGATCGCTGGGCACCATTCCCTTGTGGGCCTGCACTGTCCCCTTCGATGGATACGTCCAATTAACATGGATAATTAAGGGTTGGAAGTGAAATAGGATGACAGGAGCCTAATGCATTACGGCAATTCGATCATCGCAAGCGAAGACGTCCAACGGCTACCCTACGGAGTGGTTGAAGCACCAACGACTTGCGCAGCACTTACCACACTACCTTCTCCCATAGCCGCCTGGTTCCGATGAAAATACCGATTCAGAATGACTGTAGGGGGACTCCAGTGCAGGGTCTGACGAAGTCGAACAGCCCGTCTGCGCGTGCCACACACGATCTGATCCGACTTGCAAGTACCAGAGTTTCACGGACGACGAGTCAGATCTTACATGGCAGGCGATGCCGCAAAGACCAGGTTGAGAAGAGACTATTGCACCCTGACCTTCAGTTCAAAGAACGGCCGATCTTATTGCGTCATACGCACATGCAGGCAAGGCGTAGTTTAGAAAAGACGTCTTATATGCTGTCGCAAGTGCATGGCGTTCAGATGACAGACCACCTTTGCGCGCGCCGGAAAGACCAGACTATGCACCCTTGGTCCCCGCCTATTCTGTGGAATTCATAACCGCTGGCTAATTTTAGAAGCGCGTTGGAGCGGAAATGGCGCGCATGGCATTCAAAGTATCTGACATGCATGGTGGAAAGGATGTTGCTTGACGGCAAAACGCAGCGACGTGAGTCAGTCATGCACTTCGTCTGAACTACCAGTAGTCGTTTGAAATATCTAAAGGGCCTCAAAGTCAGTGAACTTAGTTAAGAATCATTTGAAATTGCATTGCGTTCCAAAAATAAAATGTAAACTGGGCACGTGTTTTGCGATCAGTGCGGGTAAGGGGAAGAGAAGTGTGAACTAATAAAGGTCCTGTCCCAGGGGTTCATATTGGAACGGAAGCACGATCAGTGACTGATCCCATGGAATGTTAACCGAAATTCTGAAATGCGTTTTCATTTGGGCAGGATTACCTAAGTGGGGTAAAAATAACGGCTATCATGCAGCCAAATCGCAGGATATTTCAGTCACGCCAGGATGCTGGTTGTTTAATGTCCTTTTTTGGTCGTCAGCAATAACCGCATTTCGGAAAAAATGAATACTTGCAGTAGGTGCACCAACTCATGAAATGTCGTCCAAAATTCCAAAATGCGTTTTCGTTTTCAAAAGTCTAATTGAGTAGGATTTTAAAACTAGTCATCAGGCCGTACGATTCTATAATGATTCACTCACCTCGAGATGCTAACTTTCGGGCGTATTTCTTTCCTGCCGCATGCAAAAACCAAACTCTGTAGAAAGTGACTACTTATATAGCATGGATTTTTCTCGTTGATTTTTGGTGTCTGTAAAAATTCAATTATACTTCATGGGAAACACTCAAAAACATATTCATTTTTTACTCATTCGGTAGAAAATTACGTCTTCTTCCAATTTTGTACTCGAAGGAGGGGTATGACCTGGTTTTCAGAAACCTTTTCAATTCCCGAATAATTTTATTCCAGACCTGCCGCCACACTTGCGTTCAGTGTTTCCAAACAACAAACCGTATATTTTCTGCGTACGGAAAACCGTAAATTTCTTTATGGTATTAGGGAAGGCCATACGAGGTCCATAAAATTTAGCACTGGATTTAAGCAATATTGCTAACTTTACAAGCCACATTTGTAAATAAACAGGCATGACGCTTAATGAATAACCATTTCACACTATTAAAAAGTCCCACAATTACGGACCTTTAAAGCCAAATTGTACCCTTTCTTTGAGTGTAAAATTTGAAGAGGACGTAATTTTCTACCGAATGAGCAAAAGAATGAATATGTTTATGCGTGTTTTTTGTGAAATATAATTGAATTTTTAAGGGTATCGAAAATGAATGAGAAAAATCTATGCTTCATAAGTAGTCGTTTTCTACAGAGTGCGGTTTTTGCAAGCAACTCGTTTGAAAGTCAGCATTTTGAGGTAACGGAATTACTATAGAACTATGATGCGCGATAATTAGTTTTACAAAACTACATAATTAGTCTTTTGGAAACAAAAACGCTTTTCGGAATTTCCGTTGAATTTTCACGAGTTATTTTAACTTCTGCATATAGCACGCATTTTTCCATCGATAGTTGGCGCCCGAATATATTCAAATAATGTTATAGGCAGTGGACTCAAAAATGCACATTTTTACACCTTTGGTAGCAAATGGGACCTTTTTCAAATTCTGTGCTCAAAAAGGTATATTTCAGTTTAAAAGTTTTTTTTCGATCTCCGAATCATTCTAAACCCTTTTGGCCGCTGCATTTGCCTCTAGGAGCTACAGCCTTGAAGCTATATGGCATTCACTTAAGAAAAATCATACATTTCTGTGGACTGCTGAGAAGACGTTATACAGGTTCAATAAATTTCGCAATGTGTGTTCGCCACTGTTGTGCACTTCATAAGGAACATCAATAAACGGAAACAGACCATGCATTTTGAATGGACATTTCCCGGTCTAAAAAACTCATCGTTGGAGGATTTTCAAAAATCAAAAAATATCCTCTCTTCAAGCATAAAATTTAAAGGCGGCGTGATTTTATTAATAAATAAATAAAAAGAACGTCTTTGTGCATGTTTTCTATGAAATGTATTTGAATTTTAGGGCTACCCAAAAACAAGTCGGAAACGCATAATATATAAGTGGACATTTTTTAGCGAGTATAATCTCTGCAGGCGACCATGAAAAACCGCGTTCAAATCCCGACATCCTGAATTATCTTGGGCTCGGGCTGCATGATAATCACTATTCTAACCTCCCGCCCTAAGTTATCCTTTCTACTTAGAAACACACTTCAGAATTTCGGTAAACATTTCATGAGACTGACCACCGGCAGTTAAATTGAACGAGGCTGTGAGTTACCAGAAGAGACCATGTTCGCTGAGAGAGGCATACATCTACTCCGACGTTTACAGTGGTAGTTCCGACTGCTCAGCTTCATAGACTGGTGAATCCTGTGAGCGATGCACCCAGACAGAACACGCGAATCTCTGTCCTGCCAGTCACTGATAAGAGGAGCGGGAATAACGCTGTCTGCGGCCGAACTGAGACGCTGGATTCCCACAAGGTTGGCAATGTGGGGACGGAAGTGGGAAGGGGGATGACCGGCAAACCCTTTGGCACAGCAAGCTGTGCGCGGGACTCACCAATGTTGAAGCCCAGGTGGAGGGTTTGTTAAGTGAAACATCAACACCCAAGTGGTCATCTTCTAAAGCGTATCCCACTCTTCCTGTATCGGGAGTTTGGTGACGATAGGGTTTAGGACCCGCAAGTAGACGGCGACTACAAAAATATGCCTTAAATATCAGCGTGACTGTAAACATCACTTATTATTCACCGTTCCCATTGTTTTAACATCTCTTCCCTTCCTGACTAAATGGGGACTTACAAGCGGCGCTTTATTCAAAGTCCATTATTTTTAAAAATTGCTTTTTGTTTATTTTCTAGTTATCGCGCTCACTTTCTTTGCCACGTGACAGCGTACAATAAGATTTTCGATAGAAAATGTCACATATTTCCTGTGTTTTCTTGCTCTCCGTCCTGTGTGTTGACTCACTCGTAAAACCCCCTCTACCATCATCTCATGTAAGACACGATCCACAGGCTAGCTTAAGTTAATTGTGGATCTTACACCCTATCGCTGCCGGTAGTTCTTAATCCAAAAGAGCCTAATCCCAGGCTACTCAAGCCTGAGGCTGCGTATGACTGGCTGACGACAATAAACAAACCATAAATTTCCGTCTCAACCTCCCTTGTCTTTGTCATTACTGCTTGCTGCACGACTGTTGTTCGTTATTCCGCTGCCAGAAAGGCTATAGATTGAACTCCAAGGTCCAGCGGGACGAGCAAATCCCGTAACCCGACCAATGAACACTATCACATGAACTGTTAATGGACATTCTGAAATGCGCTTCCAACCCCAAAAGATCACATAAGTACGGTTGTTATACCGACCATCGAGCAGCATGAACGTAAAATATTTTAGCGACATCAGGATACCGGCTTTTGAATAAGCTTCTTTTCAGCTGTCTTCAAAACCCACACTCCGCTAAAAATGGCTACATCAGTAGCAGGAATTTTTCTTCTTGATTTTCTGTGTCCTTACAGATTCAAATATATTCCTTGGAAAACACATATGAAAGTATTCGATCCTTTACTTTTGTCGTAGCAAATTACGTCTTCTTTAAATTTCATACCTGAAGGAGGAGTATCTTTAGGTCTTAAATAGTTTATTTTTATTAAATGTTTTTATGAATATGAAGTGTCCACGTATTTAGACATTCATTACTGTTGCTTGTAAAGTATAAAATATGGTTCAAATTCACTGCAAAATTTTATGAGCCCCCATATGATTCATTTTTAATAATGCATGGAGATATATGATCTCCCGAACACGAACAATATATAACTTATAGTCCGGAAACCCTGAATGCAAGTCTAAAGGCAGGTCCGGTTTAAAAATAGTTGAGAATGAAAAATTCTTTTGGAAATGAATAATACTGCTTGGTTAAGTGTGAAAGTTAAATAGGGCGTAATTAGCTGCCAATTGGGCAAAAGAAAAAAACAATTTCGTGCATGCTTTCCATAAAATATATTTAAACTCATAAAGACATCGGAAATCAATATCGAAAACGCATGCTATTAAGCAGCCCTTTTTACAGAGTGTGGTTTTTGCAGACGACTGGAACATAGTTTGTTTTAAAACCGGCATCCTGCTTTGACTGAGATATCTTGGTATTCTGCCGTAAGACCATGCCTCTACCTGAGTTACCTTTTCGAATCGGATACAAATTTCGAAATTTCGGTTAGTATCTCATGAGATAACTCATCTTCCCTAGTCCTACAGTCAGGCTACGTCGGTGAACGTCTCGTCGCGAGAGACACCGCGCACAAATGTTGATTGATATACCACACACGCAGCATGGGACAGGTGGTTTGTCGATTTCCTTGCCTCTGTCTGCGAGGGGTTCGGCCCATCACTGCGTTCCTCATGTTCGTCCTGGTATATACTCCAGTTCTGATTGCTGAGCATTCTACTTCCCTCAAAAATCAAAATGCGAGAATTTGGAGTAGTGCTAATGAGTTAACTGAACTACTCGCACATTTAAAACTTTAAAATTTGGCTGAGGAATTTCTGCCAAGTCATTTCAGTCACAAAAAGATTCTACTCCATGTCGGAACTTATCCAGTGAACGTTTTGGATAAGCTATGGCCACTTTCTGAAAATGGTTTTGACGGACTGTCTATCTAGCAAACCCAAGATTGTGGAATGTTTAATATTGTAAGGTTCTTCGTTACTAGTCTTTTATATCAGTATATTTTAGGGTATAGGTATTTATGTTTGAGTTACGTGTGATGATTTTCCTCGATGGGCGCTTCGATATATGAATCCCCCTGCAGTGCCTTTTTAGTGCAATAAGACGAGCATGCGGCGTAAACAAGACTTTCGTTTTTTGTATGTTTAGGGACATCCACGTTTCGCCTCATAAAAGAGGCCTGTTAAGACCAGAGGTTCGCCATTTATCCTTTAGTCGCCTGTTGGACAAATGTCCGATCTTTACACAGCGATTTTTAAATACCAAAATTGGATTCTCGTATGTTTCGTTTTTTGCGGTTTGCTTTGCTTCCCGACTTAAACCCCGTTTATTGAAAAAGGTTCACTTACTGCTGCCGACTCTGAATTTATTTGGTTCCGAAATATCCTCGATTCAATTTTCACTTTTAATGACAGTTCTAATAAGAGGAGAGGGGTAAAAGGAAGAACGAAAGTTGTAATAAAAACGGGTCGATAGACGTAAAAAACATTAATTCCACTGGTGTTCAATATGCTCCTCAAAAGTATATGTATGCTGACCCCGCAGTTCATGGTGAGGCGGGGCAGTTGAGCATGCCTCTTGCATAACATGGGTCTGAATGCGCAGATGTTTTCGACGAGAAGCAGTGTCGCCACTGTCTGCAGACAGCCGATGACAAACTCTTCTGCCCGAGGGGTCGGTAGTCTGTCTTGCAAAGCGATGACCGGCCATTTGTTACCAAGTCAGGCAACCTCCTGCCGTGCTGGGCATCGCCCCGACGGGGTGGAGACACGAACAGTCACCTAACTGTCCCCACCCCCGGCTGCCCTCCCTCCCGCTACCCGTAAAGGGCTAAATATGTCCCAGACAAGGCACAGTCAGACAAGTAACATGTGATGACGAGTCATCATCCTAGGGTAATAGGTAGTCCGGAGACTGCTGTGTTGTGTCAGCTTCCAGTTACTTTGTTACGCAAGAAATGTGCGTTTAGATGGTGCCGCTAAACTAACTTATTTCAGTCAAGTGAAAAATGATAGGAAACATCGGTCGATCCAAGAATTGTGGGTCGGTGCCAAAACTGGCAGTTGGTGCTTGCGTTTCTCCGTGAGAGTTGACGGGAACGATAGGGTGTAAGACCTACTACTAACTTAAGCTAGCCTGTGGACCGTGCCATACGTTGAGTGGTGGTAACACACAGGAGAGGGAGCAAAAAGACACGGAAAACAAAATAAATTTCTGCCATTTGGCAAAGAAAGTGGGCGCGGTAATTAAAAAAAACGAACAAAAAGCGATTTTTTAAAAAATAACGGACTTTGAATAAAGCGCCGCTTGTAAGTTCACATTTAGTCAGGAAGGGAAGGGAGTTTTAAACAATAGAAATGATGAATAATGGGCGATGTTTGCAGTCCTACTGAATTTTAGTGCTTAATTTTGTGATTATCATCCACTTGTGGTTTTACACCCTATTGTTATCAAGTTGACAAGGGACGTCAATTTTGTTGTAAAGTACCTACACGCAGACACAGCTTCACACCTGTTACCTGTCTAAAATAGTCGGAATTCAAGTGCGTTAATAGCGAAGAACTGAGAAAATTTATTTCCCGACATATGCAAGGGCACATCAACCACATTCCCAGGGAATCAAAAAAATAGGGCTCTGCTCGATGAGTCAGTCAACATTTACGTCAGTTGGTGCAACTAGGTACGGCGAATATTGTCTGAATAATGGTTAACAGCATGATGCAAGCCGAGGGAAATAAATTTGACTTTTATGTCAAATTCCACATATATCATCAGATTTTCGTGGAACTGGTAGTTCACTCCCCAGAGTAAAGCGCAGTACAACAAGGATGAGTAAAAGGGCTACATTAAGATTGAATTATTGCAGTTTGGCGACGATGATCGGTGAACGTCAAAAATTCTAAACAGTAACTATATTCAGAATTTATATTCAGTAATTATATCTGCTCTCCATAATTGTTTAACGATAATTATCCGCTAGACGGATTAGAGTAAACTTGCTTTAAACAAGAACCCTTTAAGACATAAATTTATGGCCAAAGGAACAGAAGAGGCGGGACAAAACATGGAAACGACTATAATTCGCTTGCTATTTTTAGGCTTTTCAGGGGCATTGGAATTTTAGCATAGCCTTCCTCACCGGCCAATACGTTTCAGCATGCAAAAACTAAACAACTGTAGCCTCCCGCAAATGACCTTTAGCACTTTTCCAGTCCATGATTTAAGCTGTAAGTGGAATATATGCATTCAGCTGACCCACATGTGGGAACACGGTGGGGTTCAAATTCACGACAACAAGGCAAGACTTGAGTACAGTCAACATCCTAACCGTCTGGGCTTTGGAACCTCGTTGCTCATGTGGCTAGAGCGTTGGCTGCACTCAATCCTTTTTGGTTCCAATTCTACAAAGGCCGTCGAGTTCCTCATTGTTGTTTCAACTAAGTCATTCAGATCGACCAAAGATGTCTATTAAAGAGCGAGTCTGGTAGTCAACTGGTAAATTTTAGGTTGGCAGTTTCGAACATTCCTTTTTCAGCGGTCAGCTAGCTGCATCAAAATTGTGCGTTGCATACGTTGCAGTGGGATAAGCATGCAATTTAACCCAATCGTGAATAAACTCACGCCCTCGATCGAGGCCTCCTAGTTCAAGCCGTAAGAACGTTGGTTGTAGTTGGGCTCTGCCCTTGATATCATGCGTCCGAATCCCATTCAGGCTGCCAAATTATTGTTACAAAGGGGCCCAGCTGAATTATGAAAATCGACCAGAAATGCATGAATGTCTTCCCTGAGTTGTTAGAACGCGTTTTTTAACGTTTTTCGTCCATGCCACGCTCTCTTTCGTACTGCCTTGACCAGCTGGGCACACTTTTTATTTCTCATTTCCTTGTTCCACGGAACACCGGGAAGGTTTGCATGAAAGGAGCGTTTATCGATCTGACCTGGTTTGAGGATGTAGTGCAGGCGGTGCGTTCTGGATGCGCACTATGTGATCTGCCTGATGAACTGTGCGGATGGGCCTCTAGGGGATCATGTTGGGCACGTAAAACTTTGTGCATTTTATGTGGTCGCCTACATCATTTCGGGTAATGTCTTTTTTACACAAAATACAGTAGGTGGGCTAACTCACGAAATATCCGCCGAAATTCCGGAATGTGTTTTCGTTCCGAAAAGACTAATTAAGAAGGGTTGCGAAAGTAATCATCTTGCGGCATAATTCTATAATAATTCAGCTACCTCAGGATGTCAACTTTCAAATGAAATTCTTTGCGGCTGCATGCAGGAACTAATTTTTGTAAAAAAATGACTACTTATTTGGCATGCATTTTTCTCATTGATCATCGATACCTCTAAAAACTCGGTTATATCTCATAGAAAAAATGCATAAAAATATTCATTATCTTGCTCATTCGGTAGAAAATCACATCTTCCAATTTTATACTTGAAGGAAGAATATAATTCGGTGTTAAAAAATATCTAATTATAAAATTTTTTAATAACGTTAAATGGCAGTTCATAAAACGTAGTGTCTCTGCATTTACCATTGTGGCTTATAAAGTTAACAATATGGCTCGGATTCATTGCTATGTTTTATGAACCCCATATAGCCTCCTCTAAATACCCTAGAGAAACGCATGGTTTTCCGTACACGGAAAATATACGGCCAGTAGTTTTGAAGCCCTGATGCGAGTGTAACGACTGGTTGGGTTCAGGATTATTTGACAAATTACGTATTTCGGAATTTCGGTTGACATTTCACGAGTTGCTAAACTAATGTATACTTCTGAGTGATTTTACTGGGCCAAAGTTTCATAAATTTGAGTTTAAATCTACGTTACACTGTATTCCGGCACATTTCCTGCCTTAATATTTGTCCTCTACCAAGTTTGTGTATTTATACATGCTTTTCTACCACGGGAGAGTAATCTAAACTTTAAAATTTCACTGAAAGCCTGTCGTACTTCAAACTTTATTTTTTTCTTGCGCAGGAGCAGGATGCAAATAGCACGCTATTTTGAGAAATTTGAACATTTTGTAGATTTTAAAGAGTCAGTTTTGTTAATTTTTGTAAATGGGTGTTCCCAAAAATTCAATAACACCTACAGGCAACTTTTGCTTAAATATATTGATATTTTCCCGTCAGTTAAGAATATTCCATAAGAAACCATGTAAAGGCCCATCATTAAAGAAGTATGTTGATTTTCGACATTACGGCTACATATTTTCGAATACTCTTGTTTCTGTTAATACGGAATTTGGAAACGGAACGGAGAGATTATTAATAGTTTTTGAGCGGTTTCTTAATATTCATGCGGCCACTAAGTGTTTGGTTTAAAATCGTAAAACCGAGTGCAAAGGTGAGAAAAAGTAGCACGAACGACTGAAATGTAAAAAGAACAGGCAGTTCCTTTGATTTCAGCGGCGAAATTATTTGAATATTTCAGGGAAGTGGAAGTTTCGATCACGTTCCCTAATTTTCTATTTAGCTTAACCTTAGAAAACGGTAATGCATATGGCCGTCCGCCAGCGAAGGTCCTTATCAAGGGGCTTTTTAGGAGGCAGCTTATTAGAGAGATTTTCATTAGATACAAAGCACATTCATCATCGTCATTCGTTGTGAACATTCATTTTACGTCAGCGATGAGTTAAATTGTTTAGCGAGCCTTAATAAACGACCCAAACGACCACCTACATGCAAAGGTATGCCTATGAAACCAATACTTCGATAAATTATTTCTAGAAATAATTTAGAGTAGATATGCAATCTCATGAAATGTTGAATGATTAATTAAGTGGGGCCGTCATGCTACTCGTCTTACCATACAATGATAAAACATCTCGGTCACGTCAGGATGCTGGCGCTCGAATAAACTTCTCATTGAGCGCTTGGATAAGCTGCGTTCCCTAAAAATGACTACTCAAATGGCATGAATTGTTCCCATCGATTTGATACCTTTTAAAAAGAAAGATATCCTTTTGTCAAGCTCAAAAGTTGAAAAAGACGCAAATGTCGACCAAACTGTCAAAAGAAATATTTTTGTGCAAGTTTTTTATAAAAAATGTTTGAATCTATAAGGGTGTAGAAAGTTAATGGGCGAAATTCATACTACCTAGGTAGTAATTTCTGCGGAATGCAGTTTACACAAGCGGTCGATAAGGAGCCGTATGTAAAAATTTTTTCTAAATACAAACTTACCTTTTTAGGAAGCCAATAAAGAAAACTGAAAACCACAAAATATTCGCTGGTGTTTCAAGGACACCCTGCAACCCCTCGGGTTCCACCAACATTGATGATTGCGAAAATAAGTCCTCTTGTTACGCGGAAAATGGTATGCTTACGACTGCATCTGCCAAATCTAGTCTAATTCATTAGTAACCGATCGGCATTTCAGCGTGTGACCTTAGGGAAAATTTTAATCCTGAGATTTCCTTGTCAATGAGCTTAAGAAAACTCCTTTTTGTTTTAATCAACCGAATCCCCATGGACTTAAAATCGAAAAAAATTTACATCGCGCACTCGTGGAACAGTTTCGGAACCCCCAACAAAAGGTTACGCATTAAACCTTGTGGGGTACTTCATAGAACGTCTATTCTTGAAGGATATGTAATTCAAATGTACAAAGAGCTGACATTTTTAGCGTTATTATGCCTGTTTTTCACATTCACCCGGGGTTTTGCATGTATAGTAAGTGTGCTTACTCATAAAATGTTAACCGCAATTCGAAAATGCGTTTTCGCTTCGAAAAGGTTACTTCAGTAGGATTTTAAAATCAATCATTGTGCAGCATAATTCTATAATAATTCAGTTGCCTTGGGATGCCCGCTTTCGAACCAGCTTCTTTCCGGCCTCATGCAAAAACCACGCTACAAAAAATGACTACTTAAGTAGCATGGATTATTCTCATTGATCTTCGATGCGCTTAAAAATTCTATATATTCTATGGAAAACACGCATAAACATATTCATTTTTTACTCATTCGGTAGAACATTACGTCTTCTTCCAATTTTGCACTCGAAGAAATGGAATAATTCTGTTTTAAAGAAGTTCCTAATAATGAGATTTTTAATACCGTGAAATATCGGTTGATAAAACATCGTATCTCTGCATTTAGTAATGTTGCTTGCCAAGTTTACAATATAGCTCAAATCCAGTGCTAAATTGTATGAAACCCATATGGTCTCCTCTTAATACCGTAGAGAAATAAATGGTTTTACGTACGCAGAAAATATACAATTTGTTGTTTGGAAACCCTGAAATGGCGTTAAGCGGCAGGTCGGGGTTTAAAATTATACGTGAATAGGAAATGATTTTAAAAACCGAATCATACCCTTCCTTCGAGTATAAAATTGGAAGAAGACGTAATGTTCCACCGAATGAGCAAAAGAATGAATATGTTCATGAGTGTTTTCCACCAAAAATAACTGAAGTTTTAAGGGCATCAAAAATCAACGAGAAAAATTCATGCTACGTACGTAGTTACTTTTTACAGAATGTGAGTTTTAAATGCGGTCGGTAAGAATTTCGTTCGTAAGTCGACATCCGGAGGTAACTGAATTATTATAGAGTTATGCCCTATGATGATAAATTTTAAACCTCTTATTAAGTAATCTTTTCGAGACCAAAGCGTATTTCAGAATTTCGGTTAAAAGTTTATGAATTAGCACACCTACTATATGTAGTTCTAAAACTTAGATTTTCTCACCTAACATGACATTTAAAGCTTTCGGCATTTCTTCTTTTCTTCAAAAATCGTCTTTTCCAAAAAACGTAATAATCTTGCATTGTTAACTAAGAGGTTTGGTCGATATATTTCGGTCGGTTTCCGAGTGATGAGAGATACGTGCTAAAATAGAGGCACATGTCATCCGTTAGGTTACTTTCTGTATCCTCTGACTAATTTCTAGTCGAGTGCCAGCCGTCTGTTACTGCATGGATCGAGGGAGCCGTCATCGCCTAGATTGGTCATCCTTGCGGCTGCGTGACGCGTCACTCGCGATCGTTGACCTACGCGAATGGCGGTAAGGTCTGCCGCCTTCCGTCAGTGCAATTATCGTTTGTGCCAAATACCACCTACTGTCCGCGCTGCTATTTCGGTCTGCATCAGCGTATTGCCATGCGTAAAATTGCCGTACCCC
The DNA here is from genome assembly GCA_902702965.1 of Spirometra erinaceieuropaei. Classification (NCBI taxonomy): domain Eukaryota; kingdom Metazoa; phylum Platyhelminthes; class Cestoda; order Diphyllobothriidea; family Diphyllobothriidae; genus Spirometra; species Spirometra erinaceieuropaei. Next base: position 227,674 of record CACRXP010000225.1, read on the forward strand.
CCCCTCAGATGGGTGTGTACGTAAGCTATGCTACACCGTGGAGAGGGCCAAGCAACGATTTCCGGACTTCCTATTTGTATGCTAGCCTGTCAGTGTCCCGTGACTGTGCGATTGCTCCATTGACCAATTGTGCTAGGATCTTCGAAGACGAATGTGTGTCCACTTTCGATGCCGTTCTATTACGATGAAAGGGTGTACATCCTTTCTATTGCCCCGAGGTGTTCGCATATGCGCGACGATGGTCGCAAATCGCTTTCTCCGACGTAGTTTAATTGACAAGACTAGCAATGAATACGAAAAACACGAGGAGGCAGAAAGTTGAAAGGTCTCCAAACCACGTTCCTGGGAATTGGAGTTGACATTCAATTGACTATTTATATTAAAGTCGGCTTCATTTTCCGTAAAATGGAATAAGGAATAGCAATTTTAGACAGCCCTCTATAAAGACAAATTATTTTATGTGTACGTGAAAAGTAAATTTTTGGAAGCCACATTCTACCTATGAAATGACATTGGAGGAAGTATTTATGAATTCGGGATTTTTTTACAAGTTTCGATGCAAACAGTAAGATTGCTTTGGTCAGCATTCCTTATCAAACTCTTCCATTATTTTAAAATTTTGTCCAATCGAACGTCTAATTGGTTAACACAAGCAATTGCACCAATTAAGCTTCCATTCTAAACAGCAATAAAGGGAAATCAAACGGCTAACTCTTGGTCATTTTTAAGAAGCATCATGATTTAACATCATCAAAAATGGTTGCCTCCAAGGTTTCTCGAGAGGAAAAAGAGCTCTTTCGCTCGTATTTCATCATTTTCTGTCAGGGGCATTAGCCAGTCTCATTGAAGACGAAATTATTTCTCAGTGACCACAGTAGGGAGAGAGATGTTGAGCCTTGTCGGCCTTAACAAAAACCTGGTCATCGTGCCAGCGGACAAAGGGCGCGCCACAGTTGTACTGGACAGGACAGACTACCTTCAAAAAGCCAAAGGTTTACTGGAGGACCGACAGTAAACTTATCCGTCTCGGCCCCCCTGCTTGGCCTGTTGTTGAAAACCGTTCGCCTGAACTGCAATTCTGCTCTTCTGAGAAGAGTTTTCAAGGGACCGACTGTACATTATCCTGCCATACAAGACTTCAGTTTAGAAAATGTCCTTTTGCTGTTTCTTCAAGGACCGCGGTAGATGACCCATCTCATAAGACATTAACCGGAATTCTAAAACTTGCTTTCGGCCAGAAAGGATTACCTAGGCAGGTTCTGGAATGGTGTTGGACTTCTAACGAAGGAGTCGCGGGATCGAACCCCAGGTTCGCCACACCTCGGGATTGGGTATTACTCGCTGACAACGCCTTTTCTGGCTTGTTAGCCACGTATCACAGGCTCTGCGCATACGACAAGGTTCTAGACTGAGTCCCATGACACAACTGGACGAATGAATTCCGTACAACAATGGGTGAGCGCCCCTACCATTCTATGTAACCGACCGCAACCGACAGGACAACGAGCCCGTGGTTCAGAGATTGTGGGCATTGGACTTCTGGCCAACAGGTCGCGGAATCTAGACTCAGGTGTTCCACACCTCGGGGTTGGGTGTGACCGGCTAACGACGACTAATGAGCCAGAAATGGCCATTCCATTCTCCCCTGTCTTGGTCGCTAATGCTATTCTGCCATAATTACGCACTGCTATGTGGTTGCTGGCGGGGCTTGAGAGATTCCCAAGACACACAGGGATGAGTGAGTTGCGTAGCCCGATCGGTGAGCGCCCTTGTGCCATTAGGTGGGTTTGTACTATTACTTATCTTGCAGCATAATCTAAGGATACAGTACTTCAGTCACGCAAGGATGCCAAAATTTGATTGCTCATCCTTTTGACTGCATGTAAAAATCACACTCGTCAAAAAAGTCTTGATTTTTATGCATTTTCTCATTCTTTGTTTGCTGTCGTCATAAATTCAAACACATTATATAGAATACAGTAGTTGGGCTAACTCATGAAATGTCAACCGAAATTCCCAAAAACGCTTTCGATTCGAAAAGATTAATTAACTTGTGTCGTAAAACTAATCAGTCTACAGAATACTTCTATAATATTTCAATTACCTCAGGATGCCGGTTTTCAAACGGACTTCCTTTTGCCTGTATGCCATAACTAACTTCTGCAAAAAATGACTACTTAAGTAACATGCATTTTTCCCATTCACTTTCGATGTCCTTAAAAATTAAACTATATTTCATAGAAAACATGCATAAAAATATTCATTAATTTGCTCTTCCGGTAGACAATTACGCCTTGGGCAATAGGATTCTCGAGGAAAGGGTGTTATTCGGTTTTTAAAAACTCTTCCAATATCCGAACATTTTGAACCCGCTCTGTCGTTGCACTTGAATTCTGGGCTTCCAATCTACAAGCCGTTTTTTTTCGCGCACGGAGAACCGCATATTTCTCTACAGTATTAAGAGGAGACCATATAGGGTTCATAAAATTTAGCAGTGGATTTTATCCATATTGTCAATTTTACAAACCACTTTGGTGAATTCAGAGACATGGCGTTTTATGAACTGCCACGTCAAGGTACTTAAAAATATCACAAATAGAAGCTTTTTAAAAAACCGATCTATGCCCCTTTCGAGCAAAAATTTGAAGAAGGCGGGATTTTCTACCGAAAGAGCAAAAGGATAAATATTTTTATGCATGTTCTCCATAAAATATAATTGAATTTTTAAGGGCCTCGAAAATCAATGAGAAAAATGCATGATACATATATAGTCATTCTTTGCAGAGTTTAGTTTCTGCATGCAGCCAGAGGAAACTCCGCTCGAAAGCCGGCATCCTGAGGTAACTGAATTATTAAAGAATTATGCTGCAGGTTGATTAGTTTAACGACACTACTTAATTAATCTTTTCAAAACGAAAACGTATTTGAGAATTTCGATTGACATTTCATGAGTTAGTCCACCTACTGTATATGCACAAAATATCTTTTGTGCGCTCATTTCGCAGTCATTTATGTCATCTCCAAATTTTCGTCTTGGGATAACAGTATTTTTTGGTTTAAAAATAATCGTAACTACTGACTTTTTCAAGGCCGTAAAACGCATAATCAGATATCATCGTGTCTATCCGTCTATTGATATTCATTATAAAGTATACAATGTGGTCAATACCAATTACATAATTTTGCGAACTAAGCATAACATCTACCTAATAACTAAGGGAATGCATATTTTTCCTAAACTGAAACTGCAGAGCCTGTTGTTCGTAACCCCTCTAAACAGGTGAAACGGCAGGCGCGTTTAAAATTATTCGAGAATTGAAAGCATCTTAAAAATGGAAGATACTCTTTCTTTGTGTGAAAAGACTGAAGAAGGTGTAACGCAATATGTAATGAGCACAAGAAAAACTACTCTTATTCGTTATTTATGAAATACGTGTGACTTTCTACTGACAGGGAAAATAGATGAAAAAGAATACTTCGTAAGAGGCCAGTTTTTAGCAAGTGGCTTTTTGCAGGTATCCGGAAAACGTGCAATCAAATGCAGAATCCCGACGTGGCTGGCGTCTCATGAGATTGTGCTGCTTGTTACTCAATGCTACATTGTTACCTACGTAATCCTTTCCTGTTTAAATAATATGTTCACATTTATCGGTTCACGTTTAATGAGGTAAGCCATCTACTGCCTTTTAATTTCTACTCAGTGGTCACTGGCATATATACATCGCAAAAATCTCCTTTGGGTGTATGTCCTTTTCTGTCTGAGATATGTTTAAAGGCCTAGCTCTACGATCTCCTAGTTTTCGAGATGTCGAGGCAAATTGCTTCCGCTACATGCGAAAAGACTGGTTCCAGGGATTATCTGAAGCCTAGTCTACTCGTCCGCTGGAACAAGAACTACATTCTGGGTAAGCTTTATGGCATACGGACGCCAGACACCGATTAAAACTAGCAACCTACACACACATTGCGGGTAGACGTCATGGGTCGGTAGATCTCTAAGCATCCTCAGACCCCATGTGTTACTGTCTGTGATAATGGACTTCAGTGCGAATCCTGAACGTCAGACAAATACATTCCTGTTCCGTCGACTATGTTTGCTTCTTCTCAATTAAACTGCCTAGGAAAGCTCGAAACAAGCCTGAGCAGCAGGATTCGATGGTACTAAAACTTTTTGCGATTGCTCAACAACGGTTGCCTCTCGTTGCATAACGTGGAGGAAGTGTAAGGAGTTGACAGCAAGATGAGTTTTTGCAGTCAGTGTGCAAACTGTAATAGCATTGCACGGAACATGGTCTAATCGATGATAGGAGCCACTAGATCAGGTTCTCACCATTTAATTCTCCTGACATGCCCTTCTGCCTTTTTGTCGAGTTTTGATCGACCCACTTTATTTACAGTGCGTGACCTATCTCATGAAATGTTGGCTGAAATTCTGAAATGCGTTTTCGATTAGGAAGGATTACTTGGTCGCGGTTGTGATACTGATTATCTTACGGTATACTCTTATAACATTTTGGACTCGGCAGGATGTCGGCTTTTAAATGCATTTCTTTTCAATCTCCTGTAGAAAGCGTGCTCGGTATAAAATGACTACTTATGTAGCATGCATTTTTGCACTGATTTTTGGTGGTTTTGGAAATTCAAATATATTTTATAGAAAACATTAACAAAAATGTGCCTTCTTTTAGTCAATCAATAGAAAATCACGTCTTCTTTATATTTTATACTTAAGGAAGGAGTATAATTAGGTTTTTAAAAAGTTGCTAATTATGAGACTTTTTAAGACCGCGATATGTCCATTCACATAGCATCTTACCTGGCCGTTTACCACTGCTCCTCATGAAATGTACAACATGGTCAGCATCCATTGCAAAATTTTATGGACCCTGTATGATATCTCTTTAACGACATTGAAAAATATGTGATTTTCTTTACGCGGAACGCATGCACCTTGTAGAGTGTAATCACTAAGCGCTAATGTAACGAATGATCAGGCTTCAAATTTTTCGGCAATTGGAAAACTTTTTTCAAACCTAATTATACTCCTTTCTTAAGTATAAAATATAAAGCTAACGTGATTCTCTATTGATTGACTAAAAGAAAGCACATTTTTGTTTGTGGTTTCTATAAAATATATTTGAATTTCCAAGACCATCGAAAATCAATGGAAAAATGCATGCTACATAAGTAGTCATTTTATACCGAGCACGCTTTCTACAGGAGATTGAAAAGAAATGCATTTAAAAGCCGACATCCTGCCGAGTCCAAAATGTTATAAGAGTATACCGTAAGATAATCAGTATCACAACCGCGACCAAGTAATCCTTCCTAATCGAAAACGCATTTCAGAATTTCAGCCAACATTTCATGAGATAGGTCACGCACTGTATAAGGCACCGTGTTCCGAACCATGACCATACTGATCTCATATTGGTTTTCTGCACAAATTTAACTTGCTGTGAACTCCTAACACGCTATATATGATATGTCGCAATGCATAGCCCTTGATAAGTCGTGGCGCGATTTCTGGGACCTTAAATCCTGTCAAATATGCTTGTTTTAAATTCATACCGGGAAAAAACGCTACAGTTCTTGCTGAACGTCTAGTCCAAAAAGGAAAAATCCATAATTACAGTGAGTGAGCGATCTCATCAAATGTTAGCTGAAATTCTGAAATACGTTTTCGATTATGAAGGATTACTTGGTCGCGGTTGTGATATTAATTATTTTGCGGCATAATCTTGCCACATTTCGGACTTGGCAGGATGTCAGCTTTTGAATACACTGCTTTTCAATCTCCTGTAGAAACCGTGCTCGGTAAAAAATGACTGCTTAAGTAACATGCATTTCCCCTTTGATTTTCAATGGTTTTGCAAATTCAAACATATTTTATAAAGACCACAAACAAAACTACGCTTTATTTCAGTCATTTAAGAGAGAATAACGTCTTCTGCATATTTTTTACCCAAAGAAGGAATATACTTAGGCTTTAAAAAGGTTTTTGATTATGAGATATTTTAAGAACTCACAATGTCCATTCACATAGCATCGTACCTCTCCGTTTACCACAGCTTCTCATGAAATGTACAACATAGTCCGCATCCATTACAAAATTTTATGTACCCTGTATGGTATCTTTTTAAAGGATAAAAAATATTTGATTTTCTTTACACGGAACGCATGCACCTTGTATACTGAAACCACTAAGCTTTAATGTAACGACTGATCAGGCTGCAAATTATTCGGCAATTAGAAAACTTTTATAAACCTGACTATTCTCCTTCTTTCAGTATAAAATATAAAGTTCACGCGATTCTATGCTAAATGACAGAAAGAAAGCATATTTTTGTTTATGGTGTCTACAAAATATATTTGAATATGCAAGACCATCGAAAATCAAAGGAAAATTGCATGCTAGTTAAGTAGTCACTTTTAACCAAGTACGCTTTCTATGGATGATTAAAAAGCAGTCTATTCAGAAGCTGACATCCTGCTGAGTCCGAAATGTTATAAAATTGTGCCACAAGATAATCAGTATTATAACCGCGACCAAATAATCCTTCCCAATCGAAAACGCATTTCAGAATTTCAGCCAACATTTCATGAGATCAGTCACTCACTGTAAGTCCTGAAACCGACTGAAACGCTCTGACAATGAGAAAGAATCAAGTTGATTTGGAAGGAATTAACTCAGTAAAGTGGGCGCTTGTTAGGACGGTTTTTTCTCGTAGTTTCAAAGATCCGATGTGCGTTAGTTTCCGCTCGAGTAAATTACGAGAGTTATCGAAAAGGAACTATGGTGACTCTGGCTTGTTCACCGTTTTCCTTTCTGATCCAAGCCATAACAATTCATCAAGTTATCATTTTTCCCACAAAGATGGCCGCTCTGACGATTCGAGGTTTCCTTCCTCTTTTAGATGAAGTTTTACGCTAATCACTCCTGTGGGCGGCCACCTATATCCCTCCCATGCTATGTGATCAACTGATTTTTGGATCTCGTGTTCAACTGCGACATCAGTTGCTTTTAGTGCCTACCAGTGATCTGACCTCCTTTCCGACCTCGGAAACACCTGCGTCGCCGTTGGACTGAAAGGGACCGTACGCACTTCTGTTCCACTTTCAGGTCAAGGCCTTGCTGTCACCCCACGCCCCCCGTCCATCGAATAGCTGTGTGTGTGTGTGCGTGTATATGCGTGCGTTGGCTTTCTGCGTTGTTGGTTGGGCATGCGTAACTGGCTCGATTGCCCTGCCTCGTTTTAACTTTATTTTCTGACCGTTCTTCTTGGTTGGACAGGCTTACAGTCACCCCTTCCCCTTTCCAAAACAGTCTTCAAGATTGCCTATGATATTTGTTTCCTTATGTCGTCCATACCTGTCGCCTGCTCCTTCCTGCCCTTTTCAATCTGACGCCACCTTAAAGTGGGAGTAGAAAAGTAGTGTACGGCAGATGTGCTATCCTATGAAATTTTGACTGAAATTATGAAAGGTGTTTATGATTCAAAAAACCACTTAAATGAAGTTGTAATAACACTTATTGTGTAGCATAATTCTTAGATACTTCGATAACGTCATAATATCGGCTTCATGAACTACACTGCATAAAAAAACGGCAACTTAAGTAGTATGGACCTCCCACGTTTATTTCAGGTTCAAATATACAGTGAGTGACCGATCTCATGAAATGTTGGCTGAAATTCTGAAATGCGATTTCGATTAGGAAGGATTAATTGGTCGCGGTTGTAATACTGATTATCTTAAGGCATACTTTTATAACATTTCGGACTCGGCGGGACGTTGCTTTTTAAATGCACTTCTTTTCAATGTCCTGTAGAAGGCGTACTTGGTAAAAAATGACTACTTAAGTAGCATGCATTTTCCCATTGATTTTCGATGGTCTTGGAAATTCAAATATATTTTATAGAAACCACGAGCAAAATATGCTTTCTTTTAGGTAATCAATAGAGAATCACGTCTTCTTTATATCGTACACTTAACAAAGAAGAATAATAAGGTTTTAAAAAAGTTTTATTATTGCCGAATAATTTTGAGCCTGATCATTCGTTGCATTAGCGTTTAGTGATTTCACTCTACAAGGTGCATGCGTTCCGCGTAAAGAAAATCACATATTTTTCTATGTCATAAAAGAGATATTATACAGAGTCCATAAAATTTTGCAATGGATGCGGACCATGTTGTACATTTCATGAGGAGCAGTGGTAAATGGCCAGGTACGATGCTATGTGGATGGACATCTCGCGGTCTTAAAAAGTCTCATAATTAGAAACTTTTTAAAAACCTAATTATAAACGTGATTTTCTATTGATTACCTAAAAGAAAGCATATTTGTGCTTATGGTTTCCATAAAATATATTTGAATTTCTAAGACCATCGAAAATCAAAAGGGAAATGCATGCTACTTAAGTAGTCATTTTTTGCCGAGTGCGCTTTCTACAGGACATTAAAAAGAAGTGCATTTAAAAGGCAACATCCTGCCAATTCCGAAATTTTATAAGAGTATGTCTTAAGATAATCAGTATTACAACCGCCACCAAGTAATCCTTCCTAATCGAAAACGCACTTCAGAATTTCAGCCAACATTTCATGAGATCGGTTTTTCACTGTACTTGATAGGAGACATACACAAAAGTAGTCCTCTTTGTACTCAGATGTTAGCAACTTACGTCTCCTTTACATATTTTCAATTCCCGAATAATTTTAAACCGGCCTGCCGTTACAGCTGCAAACAGGGGTTACAAACTACAAACTGTGTACTTTCTATGAGAGACAACTCGTAGATTTAAATGGGTGAGAAAGAAGACTCCATACTGGGCTTACAAAATTTTGTAGTGCTGACACGATGCAGCGTGGTTGGACATTTCGTGGTTGAGAATAACATTATAATATGAAACCTTTTAAAATCGAAAGATACAATTTTTTCAGGCATAGAATTTAAAAAAGACGTACAAAGATGTGCTATCTCATGAAATGTCAACCGACATTCTGAAATGCTTTTTCACCCCGGCAAAATTACGTAAGCAGTATTGTAATTTAGCTTGTGATGTCGCACAATTTCCACATGTTTCAGTCGCTTCAGGATATCGGCTTTCGAAGGAGCCCCCTATTGAATGGCTGTATCAGTTTAGTTCTGTAGAAAATGGCTACTACTTTAGTGTGGTCTTTCTCCACTGATTCTGGATGCTTTTATAAACTCAAATATGTTTTATGAACACATGCACAAAATTTTTTCCCTTTACTCATATGGTAGCGATTAAAATTTTTTCAAATTTTTAGGCTTAAAGAAAAAGTATTTTTCGGTTTTAAAAAAAATTCCAATTATGAGATTTTTTAGGACCGTGGAATTTCTAATCTTGCAGCTTCGTATGAGCACATTTATTATGGCTGCCTATAAACTGGACAACGTGGTCAACATTCATTACAAAATTTTATGAGCCCAATATATCCTCTTTATAACAGCATACAGAGATGCACGATTTTCTTTGGATGAAAGTATGAACCTTGCAGTGTAGAGACCCTGAATTTCAGCCAAACGGCTGGACGGATTTAAAATTATTCGGTAACTTGAAACATTTTAACGTTGAAAGATGTGCCCTCTTCAAGTTTAAAATCTATGGTTGCGAAAATTCCTATTATAAAATTCAAAAGGCAATTTGGCGAGCATACGTCTGCTTTCGATAAATTCTCTTCAGGCCTGTACAGTTATATGGCTATTGAAGTAATGGATTAAAAGATACAGTTACCATAGGTCAAAGCCACCTAGCCAGCCACCCGCATGTAATTACCTTCGCCGGGACCCACCTTCTCCCTGGCGCTGAGCGGAATTGTGGTGTTTCACTCTCCCCCTCCCACCCTCCCCTCCCCCCTCCAAACCCGAGGTACAGCTTAATTATCTATTTGCCCGTATCTTTTAGTTCATTACTTTAATAGCCATATAAATGTACAGGCCTGAAGAGAATTTATAAAATTTATGTTTGTTTTCTACAAAATATATTTGAATTTGAAAGGGCATCAGAACTCGGTGGTTAAAACGCGAGCAACTTGGGTAGTCTTTTTTGCATAATAAAGCTCATGCCAGCGTTCGAAAGGAAGCCAATTCGAAAGTCGGCATACTGACGCGACTGGAATAGCTTAACATAATGCTGAATGATGAATTTTATTACAACCCTACTCAAGTAATCATTTGGAATTCAAAACACACTTTCAGAATTTTAGGAAACGTCTGGAGTCGTTTACCGGTTCTGGTGCAGTTTCGAACAAAGCAAATACGTCGGCGAAACTGGGAGATTACTCCGTACGCGAATTGCCGAGCTCGCAGCAGCAGTGAGGCGGGAGACGCTAGCTCTCAGGTGGCGGCACATTCGACGGCACCCGGCAATATTTTTAAATTAAAAGAGGCCGAAGTCCTCGCAAGGAGCGACAACCGCGTGAGTTGCGAGCTGCTCGAGTCATGGTTCTCAGGCCCGCAATCCATCAACAAGGGCAATGACCTCCCGGTACCATATTCCGTGCTAAGATTTTCCCTGGGCAGGGGAATCAGTCACGTGGGGAGGGCGCGGACGAACAATTATCCCAGTGACAGTGAGACACTTTGCCGAACAATCGTCACACCAGCATCCAGCACGGATGACGAAGTCATGGTCATTAACGACTCGCACTCGGACTGACAAGCCACCACCGCATCAATTACGACCCCAGCGGTGATTGCGAGAGCTGTTAATTACACTGTCGCATATGGTCTCACGGCAGCCACGTGCTATAAGTACTGCACTCCTTGTGCCACCATTACCTTTATCTGCGGCTGCCTCAGATGATGAATTCGAGTGAGAATCCGAAAAGTCAGGTCAATAAAATTCTTGTTCCAGTGATCGCATCTTCGTCATCTGAACTGCTACCTGGAACTCGCCCGTTCGCTTCTATCAGTAAAGGATAGAGAGACAGACAGTGGGAATCCTTCCCCAGCAGATTCCTCCCTATAATAAATGTGAATCGTCAGAATCTATCGAAACGTGCTGAGATTTATAGCTTGAAAGGTTTCCTACTGACGGGATCACTCACTTTTTCTCATGACTCAGGGAAAGCTTACAGGGATTCCTTCCTACTGTGGCCCTTACTTCCCTCGCATGCGTGTGAGACTTAAGTCGGCCTTACAGAAGCCTGATACATGAAGTGTGGACCAGGCCACGTGTGTCAAGCGTTGATGGACTGTTCAGCTTGCCGCCACAGTGTCCGCGCCAGTCTCCGGTCGCTTTGACATTGTCTGTCCACTGGATTAAGGTAGAAGAGGGAGGATAGAGTGGGGTAGACACTACGCAAGTCTGTCTCAGTACAAAATAATTCACGCACAAGTCACCGATGATGTACCTCCAACATTAGGCACTCGGTGGATGTCGTCGTCTGCGACGGTTGGACTGTCGTAGTCTAACTGGCGAATGCCTGTTCATTAAGTAGGTCGTTAAGTCAGCCTAGCTAACCTAACGAATCCTATCAATGTGGATCTATAGGAAGACGGCTTTTACCGCTGAGTCCGCGCTATCGGTCAACTACTTCTGCCTTGTGTGTGAGTAGTATTCGGTTGGCGTGTCAGAACTGAGACGGACAAGAACATAGGGGCGACAGTAGCGGAGGAGCCGAATGGGGTCAGACTAACCACTGACGAGATGGGGGTTTTTGAGATATTTTGGCAATTTATCACCCGCCAGTCCGTTCCGGGGAGTGATTCAAATATTTTAGGAAACAGACGTTGCTCATGATTTACTCAGTAATGGCAGATACTGGACTAAAACTAACAGGTCGGCCTGGTAGGTCCAATTTTGTTTGTGGCTTTTGGCATTTGGGGACATTAATAGGATCCTCTTCATCGATGCAACAATGTTTCGTCTGAACAGAATGTCCAGAGTATCTGATACCTTGAAATATCAATAACGTGCACCACCTTGTTACGAGTCGAAGGTGGATTAGTCAGGGGGTCAGGACTCACGCTGGTATGATAAAAGGACGCTAACCGATCGTGTTATGGAACTCACTCGTCTCGTCGTGCCTTACGGGCTCTCTCTCTCTCGAGCCCAACCAGTTGCCGCACAGCGCGCGTACTATAGGCAGAATGGCATTAACGCTGTGTGGCTGTTGGCTGGGATCTAGAGAGAGAGAGCCTGCAAGGCACAACGGGACGAGTGATTTCCAAAACACGATTTGTGAGCGCCTTTCTATCATTATACATTCCCGATCATAACCGACAGAACGACGAGCCCGTGGCACAGGGGTTAGGGACGTTGGACTTCTAACCAGCAGGCCGCGGGATCAAGCCCCAGGTGTTGCATTCTTCGGGGTTGGGTATGACTGCCTGACGACGGCTAATAAGTCAGAAATGGCCATTCCAGGCTCCCTTGTCCATCTCGGCATGCCATTTACACTGATATAATAATAATAATTGAACCATTTTATTCATCAAAATTTCACAATTTGGACTGCTATCAAAATAATTTAATTTGCCTTAATTTTGAAACAGTCCTGCCGCCAGCTTTTGTAATAACTGCATGTGAACCCATGTGGATTCAGTCGGTTGTGACAGCCTAAGATCATAACTATACTGTGCGCAAATACCTCAGGCAGGTCTTCAGTGGTCGATAGAGTAGCTGAGAGAGGTCCGTGGTGTGGCCCTTGCAAGAAAAGATCCAAAATAAACGTAACAATCTTTGCAGGCTACCGTCGGAGAATGTAGTCCGCTGCGCCCCTTAAATCCCATTTGAGAAAGTGCTTTTTTGCAGACAGAACCATAAAGGTGAACCTCCGATGAGCAATTTACTGTGGCAATTGGATATTTCATAATGTATTTAGATGCGTCGAGTAGTACTTTGGTTGGAAAAGGTACTGCCTACACGTTTGTTACTGATGGCAATAGATTTTATGAGGGCGCTACAATTAAGATTGAGATCACTGACGTCTGAGGCGTCTCAAAGTTTGAAGGCTGAAACTAGGCTTGAGTTTCATTCATAGGAGAGTCCATCAGTGCTGTGTCGAAGGTCGAACGGCGGATCTTCACTTGGGAGGCTTCACGCCCTATCCACTGTTTCCTGTGACTCATGGCTTATCCGTAGTCGTCGTAGAGATCTTTTATATGCACCCCCCAGGGCATGTTACGCTCCCCCTTGTAATACGGGTGACCTTGCGCTAAGTTCCAGGAGAGGTACCTACAGTGGGTGGGCTAACTCATGAAATGTCAAACGACATCCCAAAATGCGTTTTTGTTTCGAAAAGATTAATTAAGTAGAGTTGTAAGACGTATGATAATTCAGTTACCTCAGGATGCGGGCTTTCAAAGGAACTTCTTTCCGGCCGCAGACAAAGACCATAATCAAAAAGAATGACTACTTAATTAGAATGCATTTTTATCATCAATTTTTGATGCCTTTAAAAATTTAATTAGATTTCATGAAAAACACGCATAAAAATATTTATCCTCTTGCTCATTCCGTAGAAAATTACGTTTATTCCACTTTTCTACTCGTAGGAGGGCTATAATTCAGTTTTCAAAAAGTTTCCAAATTCCCGAATAATTTTGAACCCGACTTGCTGTTACACCTGCATTCAGGATTTCCAAATTACATGCTGCATATTTTCCACGTGCTAACAACCATATATTTCTCTAAGGTATTAAGAGGAGACTATGTTAGGTTTATAAAATATGACAGTGGATTTGAGCCATATTGTTAACCTTACAAGCCACATTAGTAAATGCAGAGACATGACGTCTTGAGAACGGCCATCTCACGCCTTTTAACGCTTCTACCAACAACGTTCCTACAAATGGCAGGTGAACTTTCCACGCATTCTAAGGTGGTAACTCATGAAATGTTAACCGAAATTCTAAAATGTGTTTGCGATTCGAAAAGATTACCTAAGTAGGGCCGCAGTATTAATTACCGAGCGGCATAATTACAAGATATTTCAGTTACTTCGGGATGCCGGTTTTCGGATGAACACCCTTCATGCCGTCTGCACAAATTACGCTCTGCAAAGAACAATTACTAAAGTAGCTTGAAGGTTTCTCTATGCCCTAGTAGATCCAAATATAGTTCCTAGCAGACATGCATAAAAATGCATTTTTTAATCATATGGTATAAAATCATGTCTTTTTCAAATTTTATATTTAAACTGTTGTCCTAATCTTGAACCTAATCCTATCCTAAGCCTAACGATATTTAAAAGCCTCACAATTAGAAACTCTTTTAAAACTGAATTATACCCTTCCTTTAAGCATAAAATTTGAAAAAAGACGTAATTTTCTACCAAATGAATAAGTGAATTAATATAGTCATTCATGTTTCCTATGAAATATATATGAATATACTAGGACATCAAAAATCAATGGGAAAACTGCATGCTACTGTAGTAGTCATTTGTACAGAGTGTAGTTTTTGCAGGCGACCGAGAAAAAGTTCGTTCGAAAGCTGGCATTCTGAAGTGACTGAATTATTATGGGATTATGCTGTGCGGTGATTAATCTTACAACCCTACTTAAGTAATATTTTTTGAGTCCAAAACGCACTTCATAATCTCAGTTAACATCTACTGTAAACTAAACCCAAATGACTACTGGTCGGTGGATCAGAGTACTTCACCCCGTCACCATTACCACACGTGCGCTGTGTTTGAGATGCGCGCACACTAGAGTTCCTCAGTGCTGTGTCGGGAGCCGAACGTTGAGTCTCCGCATGCGCGGCCGGAAACATTACCCACTGTACCATGTGCCTAACGATTTATCAGTATTCCTATCCTTAATAAGGTCTGGAAATACACTGTTTCCGTGTCTTTTCACCTTTTTCCGCGTTCACCAACAAAGTTCTAGCGACTGATATGTGTGTGTGTCATTTATTGCCAGTTAGATCTGAATGACTATCTTATGTCTGGCCCCGTTTCGATATATATGGCGCCACCAGGCATACCCACGTCAAGTGAATGTTACTGTCGTGCAAGGGACTGACAACTGGCGGGAGGCGTGTTAGAAGCCCTCCACTCTCGTCGTTTCATGTTAAAGCGATGCAGTTGTCCGTTTGGACATGGCTTATAGCCTGTTTGATAGACAGGGACGCGTCGTTGTGACCAGATAGCAGGCGTTGTTTACGAGAAGCGCTGGCGATACATGAGGCGAGATGCGAACCGGCTGTTAATGTCGATGTTGCTTTGTTTGACCGTAATGAATGGAAGGGGTATTCAACCATTTCTTAAAAGTGCTGTTTTTAAGACGATTCACCTGGTCCGAAATGTAAGCGCGAAAGTGGGAAAGAAGCCAAAGCTAAAACGGAAAAGGGCAACCTGATGTTTCACTTTTAGGGTCTGGGTTAGTGTCATGCTAAAAATTGAGGGTAAGGATCGGGTGAAGGACCCCAAGCATCTGTGGTATACAAAGAATACCTACTATCCTTATTTAGGTGGGTTTTAGTCCGACACGATTATTTCGGTCTGGTGTTTCATCGTAAAAGATTGGGTCGTCTGTTGTAGACGGTCTGGTGCATTCTTTACAATGACCTCAGCCCAGAGAGTTGTGAAGCGATCGTCGTAGACATTTAATGTTTAATTTTTTAAAATTGTCCTGCTTAATTTCGGTTGATAAATGTCAATGCATTCAAACCTTTCCGCCCGAAAAATTAATTTACCAATTATCTATACTCACTTTGCCATTCCTCTATGCATACATAGGCCCCTCTCGTAAAACCCCTATTACCACCTTTCCCGTAAGACAAGCACCTTTGGCTGGCCATGTGTCTTTGGGATCCTTCACCCGATCGTTGCCAAATTGAGTTTAGGATTGGGGTTTGTGTTAAGTTTCAGCGTTCTGGTTAGAGTTAGGATTTGAGTTGTGGTTCAGTTTTACGTCTAGTGTTAAGGTTGGGGTTACGGTTAGGGTTTGGGTTTTGGTAAGGGTTAAGCTTAGGGTTAGGATTCAGGTCAGGGTTGAGGTTAGGCGTAGGGTTAGGGCTAGGGTTTCTGGTAGGCTTAGGGTTAGGTTTAGTGTTATTTATAGGGTTAGCGTTAGATTTATAATTACACCAAGGATTAGGTTTTCTTTTGAGGTTACGGTCAGGCATTTCTGCTCCGCGTGTCCTGTCAGCCAGGTCTTTTGCGGGGATTCTAGGTTTCCTTCAATCCTGCAGCAGATCTTTCATGCATCAGGTTATCTTTTCCGTTTCAATCTCGGCTACTTTCCCCACTACCAATTTCTGTATCCCCCTTCGATTTACCATACTTTCAATGCCCACATTGCACTTCATTTGGTACCAGGACGGCGTAATCGACCCTTGCTCATTTCTCACCAACTTGAGTAGCATTCTGAAAATTGGAATCAGTCTAACGTATGAATCATCGCTATATCTACCCCTTCCAATTCATCCAAAACAGTAAATATCTGGAGAGATTCCATTAACTTTGAGGGCTATTGAACGACGCAACAACAACCTTCTGTTTGGAAGTCTTCAGCATCCTGTACGTCACTTCTAATTATTCATTTCTTTAGCAAGACGTAGGATGGGGTTAATTGACGTGAGCAAGTTTACTCTAAAAGACTCCGACTTGGGATTGTTTGAGAAAAACACACTTACACCCCAGTAAATCTGTCAACAAAGTTATCCAATATGGGCTGATACGTTGACGTGAATTTGCTGTCTAGAGCTAATGGCTATACCTTTTAAAGTTGTACCCCAAGTTGGGAACGAAATTCGCCCCCCAAAACTCGTCTGAACGGGTGACGATTTAATACATGCAATTCGTTGCTCTTAGGGTAAAATTAGGGTCTTGATCGGTGGATAGGTTTCATAGCATGGGTCTCCGGATAGGTCATGCATGTGAACCGAAAGTAAATGAGGGAATAAGTCCCTCGGCATGATTGCCGAAATGTTTTTTTGAGAGAGGTCGAAATTAAAACGCGGAGCTATTTTTTTGCGTCTCAGATATGAAGCCACTATTCTGGTTGCAAACTGCTGACTGTCGATGGCAGCGGACTGCGTTCTAAGAAGCCATGAAGGGGTGAAAGGATTTTCGAATATTTCCTGAAAGCATTGTTTTGTAGATATTGCTCACAAACTAAAGCTAGCTAACTAAAAGCCAGAATCAGTCTGACAGACAGATACTTGTGATGGATAACTTTTCCGACTGCAGTATGCGAAACTTTCCTCATACGGGTTAAAAAGACAGGTTGGGATCCATGTTCTCACTTGGGGCAAATCATTACTAATCCAGTACAGTTAGATAGTGACGGGGTCAGCTATAAACACGCGGGTATTTGAAGAAATCGAGTTATGGTTGCCGCAAGTGAGAACGCATTCATTTCAGAAAAAGACATATAAACAGTAAATAAATGGGGAAAATTACCCACGACGTCGTTGCCAGAACATTTTTCCATGACAATTTGTCATAAAACATGGAATTGATTCCTCGCGCCTCAGCTGTCGAGCCATTTGCCTTTCTCCAAACTAGTAACCCTTGAACACAGCGCCGACCTTATATTTCCTTACGGACTGGATCATGAGAAGTCGTGATACGCATACTGAAGCAGGAATATTGAAGACCAGAAGAGTTAAACTTCTGCTCTGTGACGAGTATTAGTTTCTTTGCGTTTTTTAATTTATGCTTCAGGAATCAACAGATACGGTTTACCGGTTTTTCTAAGCTTCGTTCTAAAGTTAAGTATGCTATGGGGTGCTTTTATGTGTGGGTCGTTTCGGGTTAACATGAGGCCGTTGAAGAGTTGATGAGATTTATCTTCCACGATACCAAATACGCCAACTCATCGAGGAACGAAATAGGGATTCTGTACGAAAACAGCGTATTAGGTGATTTACCCTTCTCTTGTTTATTTAAAAAGTTAATGTCGTTTACTGATTCGAATACGTACCGGCGATTCTGCATCTTTCTTTTACTGTAGGCATTTGTGTAACAAAAGTTTTGCTAGTTTCTTAGGCAAGATCCTATTTCATAGCCGTACCTTTTAGGGGTTAGGGTTATGGGTTAGAGGTTGGGCTTAGGGTAGGGTGAGGCTTGACTACCGCAAGTACAGCTACAAAATAAAATCTCACCGTTTTTTATGAGTGATTCAGCGTTCACCCAACGAGGTCGCATCAAAAGGTCACAAGACAGAGGTCAAAGATTATTTTTTACGACAAAATTTTATGAAGGCAAATTTTAAAGGTGCGCTTAAACAACATGCTGACTGCCTTAGTCAAATACAAAGTGCGGACAAGCACGTCAGGCATGAAAAAAGTCGCTGAAAACGTGGATCAACCCTCGTAGCCAATGCACCTTAAGCCATATGGAATGTTTAGAAATTCAGATAATGAACAAAGTAGTTCCGGATGAGGCCAGAGATGAAAAGTGCGGAAGACATAATAGGCTTTGCTATAACGCCACTAGAACAAACAGAATTTGAATTTTAAAGGATGATTAAACAATAATATCATTCCATGTTACTCATCCTTCGTGAACTTGAAAATAGAGACGGATGCGTAATAGCAAGGTAATTTGACTTGCTAGGTCCTAATTAAACCGTTTTCCTATAACAAAACCAATTCAATGGGAATCCCCGCAGCGACCAGTATATTGTACGTTTCGCCATCCATTCAGTAAGGGTTTCTGCAAATGAATGTATACTATATGCACAGAATACTCTCGTTATGGCAAAATGACTAGCAAAAATAGATGGTGCTATCTGTAGCACGTTGGCGAAACCCTACTCGATTGGTTTCTCTATACTCCGGTCCCCATTTCAAAAAGAATTCTTCCAGCAAAGTCAACGATGATCACGCAAATAACGCTTTGCTCCTCTTATTTGCATTTCATATAGATTTGGAGGGCAGACAGAAACCTTTGTTCTTCCTAAGCAATTGTCATCCCGCCTGTATTGCGCTTGTCCTGGTACACAGCAGTCTAGTGGTATGCGAGAACAGTTGTTACTCGTAACAGGATGATCCCTCTCTTATCTGTGATAATCCCCCCTTCAGCACTGGCACTAAGTAGGCTTTACATTTTTTAAAACTCTTGATGTAAGGTGTGTTTCATGTGGTCGTTGTCTTTAAGGCTGGCATCTAAATACATATCTCTAGTCTTAATACGTCCTCTGAGAGAAGCTAGAAACTTACTTATGCCAATTCTGGGTGTGGGTTCCCCGGTTTGGCGTTATACGTAGAGCAAATTTGCAAAAACAGCTAGCATTTTGAACGCGCTTAAAAATATTTACTAGTTTGACCCAGCAGGCGACCGCCATGTGCCATCACTCTG
This sequence comes from Spirometra erinaceieuropaei, assembly GCA_902702965.1. NCBI lineage: Eukaryota > Metazoa > Platyhelminthes > Cestoda > Diphyllobothriidea > Diphyllobothriidae > Spirometra > Spirometra erinaceieuropaei. The sequence goes on from CACRXP010000225.1 coordinate 246,958, forward strand.
CCTTGCTTATTTCTCATCAGGTGAATCATGCATCAACTGGCATAGTGAGTCTGATGCCGCGCACAAAAATCGCCGTGAAAAGTGGAAGAGACGAGAATTAGTCAGTACAGAATGACGTATTCGGGAACTGCTTACTGACGTTTACGTCAAACAAGTGCTGATTTCTTAAGCATGTTTAAAAAGATAACTTTTTTCCACGTTTGTTTTACGTCTTAAGACGGCTTGAAAACGTCCTGATTCCTGTAAACTCACTCTTGGGTTAGTTAAACAAATTTCGACGGCAAACGCATAACGGGAGTCCGGCTACTTTACGCATTGGTAAAAAGCGCCGAAAGCCGGTTCAGATCAGCTGTTTGCGTGGGCATGGGAAATAATGTTGGGGGATGAGTTTACAGCTTGATGCAACTTCCATCAGAAGGATGAGCCAGAATCAGTTAAATGAATCAGTTAGTAGAGATGAGTCAAAAACAGACCCAGTGACGGGAATTCAATCTCTTTTTTAAGACGGCCCTGTCTATTATTAGTCATTCGTATTTTTCAACCAATAAGATCATTGCTCGATAAAGTTCTTCAACAGCGGTTGGCGCGGCAGGAGTTTTTGCCAGAGAAGAATAATCTCCGAAGGTGTCCCGTCATTTGAGTCCCGAAATCCGGTCTTAAAGTACTCAGTCAGAAAAGGTCTTAGCACAGTAGCCCCAAACGAATAACAAATTAATTTCTTTTCTCTGACTGACAAAAATTCCTCCAACGGAGGCATGATCGATAAAACTATAGCAGAGGACCAGACTAGAAGTTGTTTAGCAGTTTCTGGTGTCAGCGCTGTCAAACTTCGCCGTACTATAAGGCGAAGTGGGTGAAACAGGACGACTATTGCACTGCGTGTGGAAAAACCTGTACGATCTTTTCGCTGAATGATGTTCAGTGAGCGATCCTGACTGCAGAACTGAATATGGGCTTCCGGTTAATTTTATCGTTCCGTCTGAAGGCAATACAGCGGTTGCTCGCTGACGAACAGTCGAGAATCAGTATCAGTGTATTTAAGGGAAAGTAGGCGTGTACCTTTGAAATCCCTATTGGAGACATGCAGAAGAAGAATATGGAGAAAATGGAAAGGACAGAGGAGGACTGGACCGGCTGTTTCTAATTTGCCGGGCATCGTCAGCCAGCCAGTACTCTAACCTAGGGTAGAAGAGAGCTGGAACTTGGGGTTAAACTTCTAACCAGCTGGTCAAATACTCTTTAACTGAGCCGTGGACACAAATTTTGCCACATATAACCGGGAAGAATAAGTCGCATTCACCATCTGCCCTTAGCACAAGCTGAATTTGGGTGGAACAGGGGAATAGAGGCCTACCCTGCGCTACAGGTGGCCCCGCACTAAATGTCGGGAGATGCCTTTTACCGCATTCTAACTTTAGCACTGATATTAACCCTAACCTTAGCCCTAACCATCTAAATTCCAACACTAATCCTCCTGATCCGAGCCCTAACCCTCCTGACTCTAAGCATAACCCCAAGCCACCCTGGGACTTAGTGCAAGACTACGTGTAGTACGGGGAGTCCTTTGTCCCGTGTCTACGTTTTAGAACTATATAGAGTAGGCGTGCTAATTCGTGAAATGTTAACCGAAATTCTGAAATGCGTTTTCGTTTCGAAAAGACTACTTATGAAGTTTGTTAAAATTAATCATTATGCTGCATGATTCTATAATGATTCAGTTACCTCGGGATGCCATCTTTCCATTCGATGTTACAGTTGTTAATCGGCAGGGGGCTGTCGCGCGAGATGCGACATCATCGGTGGCTGACGTGTGTTAGAGAAGGCAAAGGACATTCGTGCTTACAAACCTCGAACATCACAGCTGGGGTTTGCTTTAAACTTCAGCAATGAGTTAGGAATTGTCCAGAATGGTGAACGCTGCGTTTTCTGAGGACCAACCTGGACTCTGAAAGCTTTTCTGTTGTCCATTCGTTTTCCGCCCATAAAGAATATCTGATACTTGATTGCGAAACATCAACGGTCTGCCATACATGAGAAGGAATTGAATAAAATGTGCATTGGTCATTTCCATTCTCTGTAGTTTGAAAGTCCATTTTCGCGTGAGGACTCAGTGTGGTTCAGATCTCTATCCGGGGAAAAGATGTCTCACGTAGTCAGGTCCTTTTGATTCTTCTACGAACAACAAAAGTCTAGTTGTATCGCAGCACCACCGGATGGAGTTGTGAAAGGCCTGATCACTTACCTAAATTAGAAGTAGCCACGTTGTCTACCTGAACATCACTGTGCAGAAGCAAATTCGCAAGGACAGTAGCCGTTGCAGCCGGGTGAGTCGCAGGACCACGGAGTCCGGCTTTTCCAAAACTGGACGCGTGGGCCCATTTCGACTCCCAAATTTGTCAGTGTGACTTCCTCTTCATCCGCCTACGCTCTGGCCTTTGACTTATGGACAAATGAGCTATGCATTTTGACCGGGGCTGCTGAGTCGAAAGATTCCACCGCGCATTTATTAGACGACGACATGAACAACAGATGCGAAGTCCATCAGGACTAGCAGCAGATCCGCCTACAACATTAGGGGCATGCACTCATCCTCCTCCTTCTACTCACTGAAACTATCACCAATACTACCACTGTCATTATCACGGCCACCAACAACACCACTAGCAAGACCCCTACCACCTCCGCCGTCGCGACCACCACCAACAAAAACACCATTTAAACCATTATCACCTTTATCCGGACCAACATCATAATCATTGCCAGCAGCAGCAGCGTCTCCACCACCCTCATCGCTGCCGCCACCACCACCACCGGCAGTTTGATCGTCGTGGCCGACAATGTCCGAAATGCGCCCCACAGCGTGGTGAGAGTAGGTCCAGCGACCTGGCGTGATTTCTTCTATAGTGAGGGCAGACATTCGAAGCATCGACCACACTCTCCCCCCCCCCACCTGGTACCGACGTCAAGAAATGGTGAAGGAGATTAAAGGCGAGCGAGGGTGTGGGTGGCTGGCACGGCGGGAATCCGCGCCTAGGCGTACCACCTAGTCCACAACAAACACTTGATTAGGATTTTGATTAACAATCGAAAATGGGGGCAGCATTGATCCAAATGTGAGCCAGCCACCGCACCCCGAATGTTGGAATTTGTTATGGGTATGTATTCCCGATAGCCTGTCAAAATATCAGAATTCGTGAGGAAAGTAAATGTAAATGGAATAGATATTCACAAGCAAATAGTACGTTAAATGTTATCCAGTATGGCAGAAAGCTATAAAGTCTGCGTAAACGTCGGAAGTCACCAATGTCGTAAATCGTAATGTTCTCACGAAATAACGAGTTATATCTTACGAGCCCCTAGCCTTAAATGCAGCAAGTAAATCGGAGCAGTGAATAATATAGAGATTTTTGAACGTTAAGAAAAACTGACAACAGAATACCACAGCAGAGCACGCTAGCAAGGCGGGTTGTACAGGTGTGTCGTTTTACGTCACATTCAAACAAGCAATGCGGCCAAAGGAAATGGGACTAAATTATCAAAGGTAAATTAGTCAGGTACCTCACCACAAGCCCTTGGTAGAATCCGATGTGGACTCTCTGTTGACCCAGCGCATCTACCGCGCGGCTCGTTTTAGGGGCGCAGCACCACCACGGCCAACATCGTCACCGACATCACAACCGTTACCAACAGCAGCAGCAGCAGCAGCAGCGTCTCCACTATCATCATCGTCACCACCACTGTCACCAGCAGAAACAACAGCAACAACGGCAGCAATAATAGTCAACTGATTGACAGACTAGGCGTGCGCGTTGGCAGGAACGTCTGTTGCATGTGCTACGCCATCTGACAGCTTGAAATTGTCCGTGCTACAGCTTAACTAGCAGGTAAACGTCGCGATGCGGATTGTGCAGTGCCAAATCGGATTAAATGATGCTGAAGTGTTCAATAGGAATATGGTGACTCCACTGCCTCCCAGTATGGGGATTGTGCGGAGCACTGCTTTGAGAAGAAGGAGACTCGATAACTGGAACAAAAACTTTATTTGCAAATCCAAAAAAGGTAATTTGGGTTATTTACATAGTTTCCTGCGGTCCCGGGGTAAAGAAAGGGGTTTTATTTAAAGGAGAACTGAGCGAAGAAGCCTACAAATCGGTGTCGTCCTCGCGTGAATAAAATGACTACTCCCATTTCTGGTGGAAGCGCACGAAAATGCAACTTTGTCTAGGCAGCATGGCCACCAATGTTGAGTCAAACTTATGGTAGGTTAAAAAACAGAAAATTGGCAGTATGTTATTACCGACAAAGACAAGGGAGACTGGAATGGCAATTTCTGGCTTGTTGGCTGTCGTCAGCCAGTCGTACCCAATCCTGAAGTGTGAAACACCCGAGGCTTGAACTCGCGACCTGTTATTTGGATGCCCACGCTTCAAATTACTAGGCCACGAGCCCGTTGCCCTTTCGGTTTCGACCGGGAATATACAGTGGTGGGGGGAGGGCGATCATCGATCAAACCCGACAGGACAACGAGCTCATGGCCCAGTGGTTAGAGGCATGGACTTCTAACTAACAGGTCGCGAGTTCGAGCCTCGGGTGTTCCACACTTCGGGGTTGGTTATGACTGGCTGACGACAGCTAATAAGTCAGAAATGGCCATCCCAGGCTCCCTTGTCTTTGCCGGTAATGCCATTCTGCCTATATCATGCACCGCTGTGCGACTGCTGTTTGGGCTCGAGAGAGAGCCCGTAAGACACAACGGAACGAGTGAGTTCCGTAAGAACGACCGGTGAACGCACCCTACCATCAAACAGAAAATCCTCCTCACACAGAAGTATATCATTGTTCGTGTCATAATGGAGTCTGGCTTAATTCGACAGGCAACCGACCAGCAGATTTCCTTCGTCCGCGAGTCACCCCTGATCCCTCGACTGCCAAAACCAGTGCCCCGTATCTGCATGTGATCTGTGGGTACTTAGATTGAGGCAGAATATTTAATACTCCTTGTGAGCGAGGCATTAAATTCCAGCTACGGCCCAGACCCAGGTAGATGCAAGTCCCACTGAAAATTCGGTTGATGCAACTTTACGGCAAAATATGCAGTCTAATTGAAGGAAAACAACTCAATGGGGCCGCCGTGGGGTGAAGGACTCCGCTTGATTGTCGGTAGACTGTTGATTGAGTCATACGGCAATTTTGATAATGGGGGTTTTACGGGTGGTTCAGCGGGCTAGACAGTAAGCTGAGGAAATGAAAGAAGACGCAGAAGTTGCTTGGATTTCTGCCGAATGTCTTGTCGTGCGCTTCAGTATGGCAAAGGAAATGAGTGTCTTAAGTGAAAAATATACAAGGCAAAAATTTTTGAAAAAATGGAATTTGAGTTATGGTTTGAGGTTATAGGAAGTAACTTTTATTGGCGATGAAATGTCTTTAACGGCCTGCAAGTGAATGCCAAAATAAAACTCTTTATGACACGATTCACAGTCTATCGACAGTTACGTAGGGTCTTTTACCTTAACGGTGCTCTCCTTAGAAACCCTATGATTGGCGTCCGTCCTGTATGGGTACAGTGGCGAACGATCACTTGAAATGTCGGCTAGAATTCTAAAATGCGTTTTCGGTTAGGAAGGATTACTTCGATGGGGTTGTAATATTGATTATCATGCGACATAACCCTATAATACTTCGGACTCTCCAGGATGCTGGCTTTGAATGCACTTCTTTTCGATCTCCTGTTGAAACCGTACTCGGTAAAAAAGATGGCTACTTACGTAGCATAAACTTTTCCTACTTATTTTTGATGCTCTTATAAATTCAAAAATATTTCACAAAAAAACTTACATAAAATATGCTCTTTTTTACTCATTTGTTAGCAAATCGCGTCGGCTTCGCATTTTATACCCCGAAGAAAGGGTATATTTGGGTTTTAAAAAAATTTCCAAATTCTCGGATGATTTTGAGCCGGATCAGCACTAATGTTTGGCGATTTCAGTATACAAGGCTCTTGTTTTCCGCGTAAAGAAAATCATATATTCCTTTTGTGCCCTAAGATGCTTCTAATTATGGTATTCTTTAAGAGCGGGCAAGGTCCATTCGTGCAGCATCGTAACTGCCCGTTTATAAATGCTCGTCATCAATTATACAAACCTAGATACACCCTTTCTTTGAGTATAAAATATGAAAACAACGTGGTTTGCTACCAAATAAAAAAATAAAGCATGTTTTATGAGTCTTTTCTAAAGAACATATTCGAATTTATGAGAGCGTCAAAAATCAACATGAAAATGCGCACTACTTATGTGGTTAATTTTTATCGATTTTGGTCTATACAGTAGGTCCTAAAGAAGCGCTCTCGAAAAGCAGAATCCTGGCGAGTCCGAAATATTTTTGGATTATGCGGCATGGTAATCAATATAACAACCCCACCTTAGTAATCCTTTCTAACTGAAAATGCATTTCAGAATTTGGACTTGCATTAAATGAGATCGGTCACTGACTGCAAAGTGGATACTCATACTTTTAGTCCACAATCTCTTAAATGCAACTATGTTTGGGCATTCTAATAAATCATATCGCTTCAGCGTTTTAGTAAAACAATAAACTGAAAATCACCCTTACACAGAAATACATAGAGGCCAGTTTCATATCACAATTGATAATCTTTTCTCTTTCCAAGACAATACTAAAGATCCTGTCGTGTCCCCTCTGCAATAAAAGAGATTGTGCAGCTCTTTTGAGTGAACAGGGTGCTGTTGATTATTGCTCGTCGCTAGATTTGATAAATTTCTTCAAATTGGTAAGATGAGTACCCATAGTCTAGGTGAGACGGAGACCTTTTGATTCGTTTCATACAAAGAGATCTCATGAGAAGTGTAGATAATTCTGTAGGGGGGTAAATTGAGTCTCAGCAAACTGATCAGAATTAAGCCTTTTGAGAAGCTCTAATTGACGCAAAATAGAGCAATGTTTTGCTAATTTTCAATGCGACATCATCTCATCTCAAGAAACACTTGATTTTATGCACTTTTTATTACTATTCTTGCATATTCCTTGTTAAATAGAGCAATTCCGAAAGTTCACCATAAAAATCTTGTTTTTCCGATGGTATTCCGGTTACCCCTTTATTTTTGCCCTTCCAAAAAAGCAAAAAAACTAACATACATCTGTGGTTAAAGCTCTGCAGTTGGGTCAGGGAGCAAAACAGTCATTAATTGGACCTGCCTCCTGTGGTTTAAGCCTGAAGCGTCTACTTCTTTTAGTAGAAAACGGGAATTTACTGCGGTAGATTGACTGTCGTCATTTAATGCTCCTTGACTTAAAAACACTGCATCAAAAATTCATCCTAAAGGCAGAGACTTTTAGTTTACAAAAGTAATTTGGAAGTAAAAACATCTACAGCGAATGCTTGCTAGCTAGTATAGCATATTTACCGAAGCGTGACTCCGATGGAGACAGTGAGAGAAACATGGTCATTTCCGGCTCCCGCGTTATCGTCAATCCGCCGTTATTCAGACGTAGACTGAAAATTGAGTACGCAATCTGCTGTTTATTCGGCGTTGGGTTCATACTTTTCTGGCTGACACTTCGAATATTCACGGTCACTTGCGAGTGATAGTCAGCAATCTATCCTAGTTGCAATGCGTATGAGGAGTTTCAGAATGTATCTTTGATCTCTGCTATAAAGCCATTGGATGCGGTGCACAGAGGTTAGCAATTAACAGGCGGGAATGTGATACTGACAAATTCTCCTTTTAGCCCCCTTGTATTTGCCGGTAATACTGCTTGATAACTGGTTGCCCTTCTTGCATATGAACTTGCTACAACTCTGATCATGTCTAACCTTGCTAGTCTTGATAATGTCCAAAGTTCTACCTCTAAAGGTTTGATTATTTTTGACAGTGGATCCTAAAGAGCTCGACCCATTCTCTTCAAGGGGGACGCAGATCAGGTCGAGAAGGTATAAGAACCACTTCTATGCCTTGACGGATTGCGTTACACCAGATTTTGGGTTAACCTTTTCTTCGAACCGCCCAGGCAGCAGTGACGCAGAACGTACCCAAACCAACTCACCCGCCTCTGATGTCTCCGAATGAGAACTCGACGGCTTAATGCAGTACCCACGCTTCGTACTGCTGAATAGACAACTGTCTGAACGTGACTTCCATCCGCTTATCCTATTTATTTGCAATCGGCCTTGCCTAGTGCAAACAAATCGCAATTAACTCGAACGTCATGCGAAGTAGGGGAGGATTGGAACACAGCTTCCTCTCCCACAGTGAATGACCGATTTCAAGAAATGCGCATAGAATTCCTCAAACGTGATTTTGACCAGGATGAAATATTTAGGTAAGGTTGTAATAGTAATTATCTTGCTGCACAATCTTAAGGCACTCCAGTTACGCTAGAATGACGACTTCTGAATAAGCTTATTTCTTGTCGCCGCAACAACAACATCCGGTAAAAATGAATGTTTAGTTAATATAAAAATTTCCCACTGATTTTTGGTCTCCCTATAAATGAAAATATACCTCGCATTAAGCATGCAAAAAGGATTCTATCTTATGCTTATTATGACACAAATCATGTCTTCAAATTTCAAACTTAAAGAAATGGCTTCTTTCGGGTTTTAAAGGTTTTTAATTATGGGATTCTCTAGATTATAAAATAATCATTTACGTAACATGATAAATACCAGTTTATTAATATTCACTACGAGGCATGCAATACGGTCTATATTTTTTGCACAACTTTATAAGCCTACGTACTATTTTTTAAAAGCTTGAAGAGATGTAAGATTTCCCTTGCACGGAAGGTATAGAACTTGTATTTTGAAACCTCCAAATGTAAATGAAATGATCGGAAGGGTTAAAAACTTATTTTGGAATTGAAAATATTCCTTAAAACAGAAAGAATGCCTTCTTTGAGTATAAGATTGGAAGACGTTATTTATTGGTTTTCATCCTCTTCTACCCTCAATAATGTATGCAGCTACATTCTGTGCTGAAGTAACAGACCTGACAATAACTATTCGAAAACTCAAGTTCGTTCATAAGTTAGACGGAAATTTTCGCGGGTAGTATTTCAAAACTCTGACAAAGTAACTGGAAGCAGAGAGTAGATACAGATCAAGCAGAAAGGAGGTTTATTTTTCCCCGATAGTAGCAGGCAGAGTTTCCAGACCGGTGAGAGCATCAACCGGATGGATGGTTGGTAGTTCAGCGACCAGCAGCCCTTCTACATCGCCGCACCACCTACGGTCTATCAGTCGCCAAGATCGGCGCCTCGCGTTTTAGTGCGGTTTGCGAACTCATCCACTGAGACAGAAAAAATTAAAATTTTTGCCATAGGCTACAACTGCGGTCTAGACCGAAACAAGTGCGAAGTCAGCAAAAACTCAGTTGATGCACTTTTAAGCCAAAGTACGCAGTTTAGTGACTAATTTGTGTGTGTGTGAAAAAGTAAAAAAATGAAATAACTCATAAATCAATGACGCAGTAATGAACGTTTTGCAAATTTATGACTTGCAGGCTTATTTCAGTTCAAATTTAAGTTCTGATCGTGTGTAGTTTGAAGATATTCTGTCAAAATGAAGTTTATCCATTGAGGATACTACTACACATAAGCATCAGTAGTGGTACAAATGCGATTTCCAGGTGGCATATCAAAAGAGGAGGCATACTGCTCCACCAAAATAGCAAAAGACTGGGCATTTTGTACATGTATTCTATGAAGTATATTTGAATTTACGAAGGCATCTGAAATAAATAAGGAAAATTCATACTACTTACGTAGTCATTTTTCAGAGTGTGGTTTTTTACAGGCGGCCGGAAAGAGGTTTGTTCGAAAGTCGGCATCCTGCGGTAACTGAATTATTATAGAATTATGCTGTTACTAAAGTAATCTTCCGAAGCCGAGAATGCTTTTCAGAATTTCGGTTAGCACACCTACTGTATGTTTGTTGGTCGCTGCTCCACTATCACCTTCGATCTTCCTGACATTGTCTTGGCATCGGAGTCGGATGGACGACGGAGACAACTGAGGTGGAAGTGGTTCAGTCGGCGTGCCTGTCTCGTGTACACCGTCCATGTCTCTGCTCCGTATAGTAACGTCGGCAGGATGACGGCCTTGTACATCTTCAGCTTCGTGCTCAGTTGGAGACCGTGG
>CACRXP010000225.1:258440-274786 GCA_902702965.1 Spirometra erinaceieuropaei
ACGGCGTACCAGGCGGAGCCTCGTCTAGACGATGCCGATGCGACGTTCCACCACCAACCGGCTGACCAGCGGTGTATCAGACAGAGCCTCGTCACGACGGCGCCGACGCGGTGTTCCATCCGACCAACCGTCCACGGAGTCCACTGTCACCTGTGCACGCGGCACAACGCGCACAGGGAGTAACCGCCCTCACCTGGTTTAGCCCGCCGGTCGAGACGGTTGCCCGGGGTGTGGCCGCTGAGCAGAGCCCAGCTACGTGGAGCCACAGGTGAGAGTTGAGTGCCAGCAAGTGGACGCTAGGCGTAGTCTCACCTGCAAGCAAGTGAGCGACCACTACGACCTTCACGTGAACCCACCGCTGACACCCCTACACCCCGAATTCAGATATGAATAATTATGGAAAACATACCTGGCTTTGCTATAACGCCACTAGAACAAACAGAGAGGGAATGTTAAAGGATATTTAAATAATAATAATATAATTCTATTTTACTCATCCTTCTTGAACTGGAGAATAGAGACGGGTGCGTAATAGCAAGGTAGTTTGACTCCCTGGGTCCTGACTAAACCGTTATCATACGACAAACAAGTCGAATGGGTATTCCCGCAGTGATCAGTACATTGTGCGTTTTGTCCTCCATTCAGTAAGGGTTTCTGCGAATGAGCGTGCACTACATTCTCAGAATCCTCGCAATATAGAAAAATGACTATAAAAATAGAGGGTATTGCCTGTAGCACGTTGATGTAACCCTGCTCAAGTGGTGTCTTTACCCTACGGTCCCGGTTTTAAAAAGAATTCTTTCAGCAAATCCAACGATGATCACCCGGATCAAGCTTTGCTCCTCTTATTGTCATTTCGTATAGATTTGGAGGGCAGATGGAACCTTTCATTCCCCCTAAACAATTGTCATTCTCCCTGTATTGCGCTTGTCCTGGTACACAGCAGTCTAGTGATATGCGAGAACAGGTGTTACTCATAACAGAATGATCCCTCTCTTATCTGTGATAACCACCCCTTCAGCACAGGCACTATGTAGGCTTTGTACTTTTTAAACTCTTGATGCAATTTGCGTTTCATGTGGTCGTTTTCCTTATAGCTGGCATATAAATACATATCTTTAGTCCAAATGCGTCCTTTGGGAGAAGATAGAATCTTACTTGTGCCCATCATGGGTGCGGGTTTCCCAGTTTGTCGTAAGACGTAGGGCAAATGTGCAAAAACAACTAACATTTTGAACGCGCTTAAAAATATTTGCTTCTTTGGCGTTTGCGCCAGCAGACGACCGCCATGTGCCATCATCCTGATTTGCTTATTTCTCATCAGGTGAATCATGCCTCAACTGGCACAGTGAGTCTGATGCAGCGCACGAAAAATCGCCGAGAAAAGTGGAAGAGACGAGAGTTAGTCAGTATAGAATGACGTACACGGGAACTGCTTGCTGACGTTTACGTCAAACAGGGGCTGGTTTCTTAAGCATGTTTAGAAAGATAACTTTTTTCCACGTTTGTTTTACGTCTTAAGACGACCTGAGAACGTCCTGATTCCTGTAAACTCACTCTTTGGATAGTTAAACAAATTTCGACGGCACACGCCTACCGGGAGTCCGGCTACTTTACGCATTGGTAGGAAGCGCCGAAAGCCGGTTCAGATCAGCTGTTTGCGTGGGCATGGGAAGTAATGTTGGGTGATGAGCTTACAGCTTGATGCAACTTCCATCAGAAGGCTGATCCAGAATCAGTTAAATGAATCAGTTAGTAGAGATGAGTCAAAAACAGACCCAGTGCCGTGAATTCAATCTCTTTTTTAAGACGGCCCTGTCTATTATTAGTCATTCGTATTTTTCAACCAATAAGATCATTGCTCGATAAAGTTCTTCAACTGCGGTTGGCGCGGCAGGAATTTTTGCCAGAGAAGAAGAATCTCCGAAGGTGTCCCGTCATTTGAGTCCCGAAATCCGGTCTTAAAGTACTCAGTCAGAAAATGTCTTAGCACAGTGGCCCCAAAGAATAACAGATAAATTTTTTCTCTGGCTGTAAAAAGTTCCTCCAACCGAGGCATTATCGATAAAACTATAGCAGAGGACCAGACCAGAAGTTGTTTTGCAGTTTCTGGTGTCAGCGCTGTCAAACTTCGTCGTACTATAAGGCGAAGTGGGTGAAACAGAACGACTATTGCACTGCGTGTGGAAAAACCTGTACGATCTTTTCGCTGAATGATGTTCAGCGAGCGATCCTGACTGCAGAATTGAATACGGGCTTCCGGTTATTTTCATCCTTCCGTCTGAAGGCAATACAGCGGTTGCTCGCTGACGAACAGTCGAGAATCAGTATCAGTGTATTTAAGGGAAAGTAGGCGTGTACCTTTGATATCCCTATTGGTCACATGCAGAAGAAGAATATGGAGAAAATGGAAAGGACAGAGGAGGACTGGACCGGCTGTTTCTAGCTTGCCGGGCATCGTCAGCCAGCCAGTACTCCAACCTAGGGTAGAAGAGACCTGGAACTTGCCACATATGACCGGGAAGAATAAGTCGCATTTACCATCTGCCCTTAGCACAAGCCGAATTTGGGTGGAACACGGGAATAGGGGCCTACCCTGCGCTACAGGTGGCCCCCACTAAATTTCGGGGGATGCCTTTTACCGCATCATAACTTTAACACTAACGTTAACCCTGAACTCAGCCCTAACCATCTAAATTCCAACGCTAATCCTCCTGATCCGAGCCCTAACCCTCCTGACTCTAAGCAAAACCCCAAGCCACCCTGGAATTTGGTGCAAGACCACCTGTAGTACGGGGAGTCGTTAGTCCCGTGTCTACGTTTTAGAACTATATAGAGTAGGCGTGCTAATTCGTGAAATGTTAACCGAAATTCTGAAATGCGTTTTCGTTTCGAAAAGACTACTTATGAAGTTTGTTAAAATTAATCATTATGCTGCATAATTCTATAATGATTTAGTTACCTCGGGATGCCGTCTTTCCATTCGATGTTACACTTGTTAATCTGTAGGGGGCTGTCGCGCGAGATGCGACATCATCGGTGGCTGACGTGTGTTAGAGACGGCAAAGGACATTCGTGCTTACAAACCTCGAACATCACAGCTGGGGTTTGATTTAAACTTTAGCAATGAGTTAGGAATTGCCCAGAAGGGTGAACGCTGCGTTTTCTGAGGACCAAACTGGACTCTGGAAGCTTTTCTGTTGTCCATTCGCTTTCCGCCCATAGGGAATATCTGATACTTGATTGCGAAACATCAACGGTCTGCCATGCATGAGAAGGAAGTGAATAAAATGTGCATCGGTCATTTCCCTTCTCTGTGGTCCGAAAGTCCATTTTCGCGTGAGGACTCAATGTGGTTCAGATCTCTATCCGGGGAAAAGATGTCTCACGTAGTCAGGTCCTTTTGATTCCCCTACGAACAACAAAAGTCTAGCTGTGACCTCACTGCTAGTTGTACCGCAGCACCACCGGATGGAGTTGTGAAAGGCCTGATCACTTACCTAAATTAGTAGTAGCCACGTTGTCTACCTGAACATCACTGTGCAGAAGCAAATTCGCAAGGACAGTAGCCGTTGCAGCCGGGTGAGTCGCAGGACCACGGAGTCCGGCTTTTCCAAAACTGGACGCGTGGGCCCATTTCGACTCCCAAATTTGTCAGTGTGACTTCCTCTTCATCCGCCTACGCTCTGGCCTTTGACTTATGGACGAATGAGCCATGCATTTTGACCGGGGCTGCTGAGTCGAAAGATTCCACCGCGCATTTATTAGACGACGACATGAACAACAGATGCGAAGTCCATCAGGACTAGCAGCAGATCCGCCTACAACATTAAGGGCACGCTCTCCTCCTCCTGATCACTGAAACCACCACCAATATTACCACTGTCATCATCACGGCCACCAACAACACCACTAGCAAGGCCCCTACCACCTCCGCCGTCGCGACCACCACCAACAAAAACACCATTTAAACCATTATCACCTTTATCCGGACCAACATCATAATCATTGCCAGCAGCAGCAGCGTCTCCACCACCCTCATCGCTGCCGCCACCACCACCACCGGCAGTTTGATCGTCGTGGCCGACAATGTCCGAAATGCGCCCCACAGCGTGGTGAGAGTAGGTCCAGCGACCTGGCGTGATTTCTTCTATAGTGAGGGCAGACATTCGAAGCATCGACCACACTCTCCCCCCCCCCACCTGGTACCGACGTCAAGAAATGGTGAAGGAGATTAAAGGCGAGCGAGGGTGTGGGTGGCTGGCTCGGCGGGAATCCGCGCCTAGGCGTGCCACCTAGTCCACAACAAACACTTGATTAGGATTTTGATTAACAATCGAAAATGGGGGACAGCAGTGATCCAAATGTGGGCCAGCCACCACACCCCGAATGTTGGAATTTGTTATGGCTGTGTATTCCCGATAGCCCCAGGTAGAATCCAATGTGGCCCCTCTGTTAGCCCAGCGCATCTACCGCGCGGCCCGTTTTAGGGGCGCAACACCACCACCGCCACTAACATCACAACCGTTACCAACAGCAGCAGCAGCAGCGTCTCCACGATCGTCATCGACACCACCACTGTCACCAGCAGAAACATCAGCGACAATGGCAGCAACAACGGTCAGTTGGTTGACAGACTAGGCGTGCTCCTTGGCAGGAACGTCTGTTGCATGTGCTACGCCATCTGACAGCTTGAAATTGTCTGTGCTACAGCTTAACTAGCAGGCAAACGTCGAGATGCGGATTGTGCAGTGCCAAGTCGGATTAAATGATGCTGAAGTGTTCAATAGGAATATGGTGACTCCACTGCCTCCCAGTTTGGGGATTGTGCGGAGCACTGCTTTGAGAAGAAGGAGACTCGATAACTGGAACAAAAACTTTATTTCCAAATCCCAAAAAGTTATTTGGATTATTTTCATAGTTTCCTGCGGTCCCAGGGTAAAGAAAGGGGTTTTATTTAAAGGAAAACTGAGAAAAGAGGCCTACAAATCGGTGTTATCCTCGCGTGAATAAAATGACTACTCCCATTTCTAGTGAAAGCGCACGAAAATGCAACTTTGTCTAGGCAGCCTGGCCACCAATGTTCAGTCAAAACAGAAAATTGGCAGTATGTTATTACCGACAAAGACAAGGGAGACTGAAATGGCAATTTCTGGCTTATTGGCCGTCGTCAGCCAGTCGTACCCAACCCTGAAGTGTGAAACACCCGAGGCTTGAACTCGCGACCTGTTATTTGGATGTCCACGCCTCAAATTACTAGGCCACGAGCCCGTTGCCCTTTCGGTTTCGACCGGGAATATACAGTGGTGGGGAGAGGGCGATCACCGATCAAACCCGACAGGGCAAACGGGCTCGTGGCCCGGTGGTTAGAGGCATTGACTTCTAACTAACAGGTCGCGAGTTCGAGCCTCGGGTGTTCCACATTTCGGGGTTGGTTATGACTGGCTGACGACAGCTAATAAGCCAGAAATGGCTATCCCAGTGTGCCTTGTCTTTGTCGGTAAAGCCATTCTGCCTATATCATGCACCGCTGTGCGACTGCTGTTTGGGCTCGAGAGAGAGCCCGTAAGACACAGCGGAACGAGTGAGTTCCGTAAGAACGATCGGCGAGCGCACCCTACCATCAAACAGAAAATCCTCCTCACACAGAAGTATACCCTTGTTCGTGTCATAATGGAGTCTGGCTTCATTCGACAGGCAACCGACCAGCAGATTTCCTTCGTCCGCGAGTCACCTCTGATCCGTCGACTGCCAAGACCAGTGCCCCGTATCTGCGTGTGATTTGTGGGTACTAAGATTGAGGCAGAATATTTAATACTCCTTGTGAGCGAGGCATTAAATTCCAGCTACGGCCTAGACCCAGGTAGATGCAAGTCCCACTGAAAATTCGGTTGATGCAACTTTACGGCAAAAAATGCAGTCTACTTGAAGGAAAACAACTCAATGGGGCTGCCGTGGGGTGAAGGAATCCACTTGATTGTCGGTAGACTGTTGATTGAGTCATACGGCAATTTTGGTAATGGGGGTTTTACGGGTGGTTCAGCGCGCTAGACAGTAAGCTGACGAAATGAAAAAAGACGCAGAAATTGCTTGGATTTCTGCCGAATGTCCTGTCGTGCGCTTCAGTATGGCAAAGGAAATGAGTGTCCTAAGTGAAAAATAAACAAGGCAAAAATGTTTGAAAAAAAACGGAATTTGAATTATGGTTTGAGGTTACGGGAAGTAAATTTTATTGGCGATGGAATGTCTTTAACGGCCTGCAAGTGAATGCCAAAATAAAACTCTTTATGACACGATTCACAGTCTATCAACAGTTAAGTAGGGTCTTTTACCTTAACGATGCTCTCCCTAGAAATCCTAAGATTGGCGTCCGTCTTGTATGGGTACAGTGGTGAACGATCACTTGAAATGTTGGCTGGAATTCTGAAATGCGTCTTCGGTTAGAAGGGATTACTTCGATGGGGTTGTACTATTGATTATCGTGCGACATAACCCTGTAATACTTCGGATTCTCCTGGATGCTGGCGTTTGAATGCACTTCTTTTCTATCTCCTGTAGAAACTGTACTCGGTAAAAAAGATGGCTACTTACGTAGCACAAACTTTTCCTACTTATTTTCGATGCTCTTATAAATTCAAAAATATTTCACAAAAAAATTGCATAAAATATGCTCTTTTTTACTCATTTTGTAGCAAATCGCGTTGGCTTCGCATTTTGTACCCCGAAGAAAGGTTATAATTGGGTTTTGAAAAAAAGTTCCCAATTATCGGATGATTTTGAGCCGGATCAGCCACTGAACTAGTGTTTGGCGATTTCAGTATACAAGGCTCTTGTTTTCCGCGTAAAGAAAATCATATATTCCTTTTGTGCCCTAAGATGCTTCTAATTATGGTATTCTTTAAGAGCGGGCAAGGTCCATTCGTGCAGCATCGTAACTGCCCGTTTATAAATGCTCCTCATCAATTATACAAAACCTAGATTCACCCTTTCTTTGAGTATAAAATATGAAAACAACGTGATTTGCTACCAAATAAAAAAATAAAGCATGTTTTGTGAGTCTTTTCTAAAGGACATCTTCGAATTTATGAGGGCGTCAAAAATCAACATGAAAATGCGCACTACTTATGTGGTTAATTTTTATCAATTTTGGTTTATACAGTAGGTCGTAAAGAAGCGCTCTCGAAAACCAGAATCCTGGCGAGTCCGAAATATTTTTTGGATTATGCGGCATGGCAATCAATATGAAAACCCTACCTTAGTAATCCTTCCTAACTGAAAATGTATTTCAGAATTTGGACTTACATTAAATGAGATCGGTCACTGACTGCAAAGTGGCTACTCATACTTTTAGTCCACAATCCCTTAAATGCAACTATGTTTGGGCATTATAATAAATTATATCGCTTCAGCGTTTTAGTAAAACAATAAACTGAAAATCACCTTTACACAGAAATACATAGAGGCCAGTTTTATATCACAATTGATAATCTTTCTTCTTTCCAAGACAATAATAAAGAACCTGTCGTGTCCCCTCTGCAATAAAGGAGATTGTGCAGCACTTTTGAGTGAACAGGGTGCTTTTGATCACTGATCGTCGCTAGATTTGATCGATTTCTTCAAATTGGTAAGATGAGTACCCATAGTCTAGGTGAGACGCAAACCTTTTGATTCGTTTCATACAAAGAGGTCCCTTGAGAAGTGTAAATAACTCTGACGAGGGGGGGGTTAATTGAGTCTCAGCAAACTGCTCAGAACTAAGCCTTTTGCGAAGCTCTAATCGCCGCAAAATAGAGCAATTTTTTTCAAATTTTCAATGCGACATCATTCCATCTCAAAAGCACTTGATTTTATGCATTTTTATCACTATTCCTGTATATTTCTTGTTAAATAGAGCGATTCCGAAAGTTCACCATAAAAATCTTGTTTTTCCGATGGTATTCCGATTACCTCTTTATTTTTTCCCTTCCAAAAAGCAAAAACTAGCAGACATCTGTGGAAAAAGCTCTGTAGTTGGGCCAGGGAGCAAAACAGTCATTAATTGGACCTGCCTCCTGTGGTTTAAGCCTGAAGCGTCTACTTATTTTAGTAGAAAACGGGAATTTACTACGGTAGATTGACTGTCGTCATTTAATGCCCCTTGACTTAAATACACTGCATCAAAAATGCATCCTGAAGGCAGAGGCTTTTAGTTTACAAAAGTAATTTGGAAGTAGGAACATCTACAGCGAATGCTTGCTAGCTAGTATAGCATATTTACCGAAGCGTTACTCCGATGGAGACAGTGAGAGGAACATGGTCATTTCCGGCTCCCGCGCTATCGTTAATCCGTCGTTATTCAGACCTAGACCAAGAGGAACTGAAAATTGAGTACGCAATCTGCTGGTTATTCGGCGTTGGGTTCATACTTTTCTGGCTGACACTTCGAATATTCACGGTCACCTGCGAGTGATAGTCAGCACTCTATCCTAGTTGCAATGCTTGTGATTAGTTTCACAATGTATCTTTGAGCTCTGCTATAAAGTCATCAGATGCGGTGCACAGAGGTTAGTAATTAACAGGCGGGAAAGTGGTACTGGCTAATTCTCCTTTTAGCCCCCTTGTATTCGCCGATGATACTGCTTGATAACTGGTTGCCCTTCTTGCATTCGAACTTGCTACAACTCTGATCATGTCTAACCTTGCTAGTCTTGATAGTGTCCGAAGTTATACCTCCATAGGTTTGATTATTTTTGACAGCGGATCCTAGAGAGCTCGACCCATTCTCTTCAAGGGTGACGCAGATCAGATAGAGAAGGTCTAAGAACCACTTTTATGCCTTGATGGATTGCGTTGAATCAGATTTTGGGTTAACAGTTTCTTCGACCCGCTCAGGCGGCAGTGACGCAGAACGTACCCAAACCAACTCACCCGCCTCTGATGTCTCCGAATGAGAACTCGACGGCTGAATGCAGTACCCACGCTTCGTACTGCTGAGTAGACAACTGTCTGAACATGACTTCCGTCTGTTTATTCCCTTTATTTGCAATCGGATTTGCCTAGTGCAAACAAATCGCAATTAACTCAAACGTCAAGTGAAGTAGGGGAGGATTGGAACACAGCTTCCTCTCCCACAGTGAATGACCGATTTCAAGAAATGAGCCTAGAATTCCTCAAGCGTGATTTTGACGAGGATGGAATATTTAGGTAGGGTTGTAATAGTAATTATCTTGCTGCGTAATCTTAGGACATTACAGTTACGCTAGAATGACGACTTCTGAATAAGCTTATTTCTTGTCGCCGCAACAACAACATCCGGTAAAAATGAATGTTTAGTTAATATAAAAATTTTCCACCGATTTTTAGTCTCTCTATAAATCCACATATATCTTGCATAAAGAATGCAAAAAAGGATCCTATCTTATACTTACTATGACGTAAATCATGTCTTCAAATTTCATACTTAAAGAAATGGCTTCTTTCGGGTTTAGAAGGTTTTTAATTATGGGATTTTCTAGATTATAAAATAGTCATTTAAGTAACATGATAAATACCAGTTTATTAATATTCACTACGAGGCATGCAATACGGTCTATATTTTTTGCACAACTTTATAAGCCTACGTACTATTTTTTAATAGCTTGAAGAGATGTAAGATTTCCCTTGCACGGAAGGTATAGAACTTGTATTTTGAACTCGCAAGTGTAAATGAAATGATCGGAAGGGTTAAAAACTTATTTTGGAATTGAAAATGTTCCTTAAAACAGAAAGGATGCCTTCTTTGAGTATAAGATTGGAAGACGTTATTTATTGGTTTTCATCCTCTTCTACCCTCAATAATGTATGCAGCTACATTCTGTGCTGAAGTAACAGACCTGACAATAATTATTCGAAAACTCAAGTTCGTTCATAAGTAAGACGGAAATTTTCGCGGGTAGTATTTCAAAACTCCGACAAAGTAACTGGAAGCAGAGAGTAGATACAGATCAAACAGAAAGGAGGTTTATTTTTCCCCGGTAGTAGCAAGCAGAGTTTCCAGACCGGTGAGAGCATCAACCGGATGGATGGCTGGTAGTTCAGCGACCAGCAGCCCTTCTACATCGCCGCACCACCTACGGTCTATCGGTCGCCAAGATCGGCGCCTCGCGTTTTAGTGCGGTTTGTGAACTCATCCACTGAGACAGAAAAAATTAAAATTTTTGCCATAGGCTACAACTACGGTCTAGACCGAAACAAGTGCAAAGTCAGCAAAAACTCAGTTGATGCACTTTTAAGCCAAAGTACGAAGTTTAGTGACTAATTTGTGTGTGTGTGTGAAAAAGTAAAAAAATGAAATAACTCATAAATCAATGACGCAGTAATGAACGTTTTGCAAATTTATGACTCGCAGGCTTAGTTGAGTTCGAATTTAAGTTCTGGTCGTGTGTAGTTTGAAGAGATTCCATTAAAATGAAGTTTATCCAATAAGGGTGCTACTACACATAAGCATCAGTAGTGGTAAAAATGCGATTTCCAGGTGGCATATAAAAAGAAGAAGGCGTACTGTTCCACCAAAATAGCAAAAGACTGTGTATTTTGTGCATGTATTCTATGAAGTATATTTGAATTTACGAAGGCATCTAAAATAAATAAGGAAAATTCATACTACTTAGGTAGTCATTTTTCAGAGTGTGGTTTTTGCAGGCGGCGGGAAAGAGGTTTGTTCGAAATTCTGCATCCTGCGGTAGCTGAATTGTTATAGAATTTTGCTGTAACTTAAGTAATCTTCCGGAGTCGAGAACGCTTTTCAGAATTTCGATTAGCACACCTACTGTATGTTTATTGGTCGCTGCCCCACCCTCACCTTCGATCGTCCTGACATTGTCTCGGCATCGGAGTCGGATGGACGAGGGGGGAGTAGGAGAGAGTGCGGTAGATGATACTGCGTAAGTCTGCTACCAATAAACGGCTACTTTACGCGCAAGGCTCCGCAGTCGCACCCACTTTGAGGCGTCGTCTTTGATGGTTCTCATCTGTCACCGAAAGAAAAAATTAACTTTGTGACTTGGCCTTCCTCTTCATATTTCGCAGGAGGCGGACACTTTGGTGGAGTTTTCTGTTTGCTTTCCATCTGCCAGGATCGCGGCAAGCATCCTGGCGGCCACACCACTTTGTTTTTACTGAACTCCGATCCCTTGAACGGTAGCCAAAATCTTGTAGGCCTGTGTTGCTACAAGGAAAAATATTTCTTCGATTAAAAGAAAAGTAGAACATCATTTTGACCCAACTGTGAAAACTCGGTGCCTCGGTGGGATTCGAACCCACTACAGAAAGGTATCAGATTTGGTAGTGCCAGACGTTGCATTAAGTTGGGCGGGTAAACTTGAGTCAAATGTGATTAAACTTGCGTCGTCCGGTGGGGCTTCGTAAATCAGATGGTTAGAGCGTTGGCTGTACTAAAGCCTTCCCTTGCTGTTGTGGGTTCGAATCCCACTGAGGCACCGAGTTTTTCACAGCTAGGCCAAAGTGAATTATTTGAAATCTGCCATAACATCCATGAAAAAAGAACTATCTGTCGACAAATTATCCCCCATAATCAGCAATTGTAAAACTTATATTCAAGACAGTGCGAGGGTCACCACGAGTTTTCTACCAAATGCGAGGATCAATCACCTGTGGTCTACCAGAATTTTGGCGATTGTGTAAAACGTTCTGCTCAGTTTCTGATTTTTATGACCCGCCTGTGGGATTTATAGGCCCACGCCGCTACCAGGGAAATGTTTGTAGAGATCATATAAGTAAAATGGCGCAGTCTCCTGAGATGTAATGATCGACCAAAATTTTTGAGTAAATTTCACGCACATGTAATCGAATTTTGCTGCTTCTGTTTCAAACTTTAGTAACAGCATAAGAATCAGGCAGTGGTCTGACCAAAGGCTTTTGAGGGAAAGTCAAAGTACTGCAAATTCAGGTCGAAATATATTTAGACCTCAAGATTGCAGCGCAGATGACATAAGCCTAAAGTCATTATCATCAGTCTCACCATCACCACCACCACCACCATCATCGACAAGCTCGTCAACATGTCTTCTGTGAAATCATCAAAAGGAGATTTAAGCCTAAAGCCTTTACATTGCTTCTGGTCGATTTGTAGAATGGCCACGCCTGTACAGTGTGTTTTCGACTCGAAAAGGTAGCTTAAGTGGGATTGCAAAATCAATCACCGTGCAGCCTAATCCAAAGATATTTCAGTTATTCCGGGATGCCGGCTTTGGAACGAACTTCTTCCCAGTCGCCTGTAAAAATTACACCCTGAAGAAATGACTATTTAAGTAGCGTGAATTGACGCTTTTATAAATATACCTCATAGAAAGCAGGCATAAGAGTATTCATTCTTCTACCCATTTTTAAGGAGATTACATCTCTTTTAAATTCCATACTTGAAGCAGTTGTGTACTTTGGCCTCGAAAAAGTTCATAATTATGAGATTTGTTAAAACAGTGAAATGGCCCTCCAAATAACACCGCGTCCCTACACTTACTTATGTTTCTTGTATGGTTTATAATATGGCTCAAACTCGTTGCGAAATTTCGGGAATTCCATACGGCTTTCTCTTAATAGCGCGTATGAATGCATGATTTTCCGTATACGGAAAATATGCAGTTTGTAGTTTGGAAACCCGAATGCAAGTATAAAATCCAAATGTGTAACGGCAGGTCGAGTACAATATTATTTGGGAATCAGAAACGTTGTTTAAATCCAAATAACACCCTTTCGTAAAGTATGAAATTTAAAGAAGACGAAATTTGCTTCCACATGAGTAAAAAATATATGTTTTACTCATGTTTTCCATGAAATATATTTGAATTTATAAGGGCATCGAAAATCAATGTGAAGAATTTATGCTAATTAAGCATCCCGGAATAATTGAGATATCTTGGGATTACGCTACACTGTGATTGATTTAACAACCCCACTCCAGTTATCTTTTGGAGCCGGAAACGCAATTCAGAATTTCGGTCAACATTTCATGAGTCAGCAAATCTACTGTATATCACTACACTTCCGGGTTACTCGATCTCTTTTGTTATACCTCCACTGCAGATATGCGATGTTTGATTGCCATTTTTAAAATGATAATACTAATAGGAGCGAAGAGACGAGTCCCAGGAAGTAGTCTTGAAGAAGGAGACACGGCGATCGTGTCTCCTTCTTCAATGATAACACTGCTTTATAATACCTTAAACTTACAACAGTCTAGATGCAGAAGATGTCACAAGAAGGAAGTCCTGGGATTTTTGTCCATTTTCTTGAACTTTGATGGGTTTATCAATCAAATTTGGTGACTTGAGCTGGTGATTAAGTCGAAACACAGACGAACATATCACAAAGTTTTCTGCAAAACTGGCTTTAAACAGGCACCTCGCGTCGTTTGCCTTTAACTTGCTTTCTGGGTGATAAATTCGATGCTCGATGCATTACTCTAAAATAGCTTTCACCCTCAGCATTTATAACTATATTGCCCTCAGAAATTACATTTATCTGCTTATGAAATATGCGTTTTATGTACAGTAGGTGAGCTAACTCATGACATATCAGCCAAAATTCTGAAATGCGTTTTCGTTTCGAAAAGATTTATAAAGTAAGGTTTTCAAACTGGTCGGCCTGCAACATAATTCTATAATATTTCAGGTACCTCAGAATGCCGGCTTTCGAATGAACTTCCTGCCGGCTGCATGCAAAAACAACACTCTGTAAAAAATGACTACTTAATTGGCATGCATTTTTATCATTTGCTTTCGATTCCCCCAAAAGTCCAATCATATTTCAAGGAAAACATGCATAAAATATTCATTATTTTGCTCATTCGGTAGAAAATTACGTCTTCTTCCAATTTTATGCTCGAAGGAAAAGTATAATTCGGTTTGAAAAGGTTTCTAATTGTAGGACTTTTAAATACCGTGAAATGGCCGTTAATGAATCGTCATGTCTCTGAATTTACCAATGTTGTTCGTAAAGATAACAACATGGCTCAAATCCACTGCTAAATTTTATGAACCCCATATAGTTCCCTTTTATTACCGGAGAGGAATGTGTGGTTTTCCGTACGTGGAAAATATATGACTTGTTGTTTGGAAACCCTGAATCCAAGTGTAATGGCAGAGCGGGTTCAAAATTATTTGGGAATTGGTAAAGTTTTGAAGATAGAATTATGCTCTTTCCTAGAGTATAAAAGACGTAATTCTCTACCGAATGAGCAAAAGAGTAAATATTCTTATATAAGTTTTCTAGGAAATGTAATTTGACAGTTAGGAGCATCGAAAATCAATGAGAAAAATTCATACCTCTTAAGTAGTTGTTTTTGCAGAGTGTATTTTTGCATGCAGCCGAAATGAAGTTCATTCGAAAGCCGGCACCCTGACGTAACTGAAATATTATAGAATAGTGTTGTCGATTGACTAATTTTACAAGTTTACTTAGTTAATCTTTTCGGAACGAAAACACATTTCGGAATTTCAGTTGACATTTCATGAGTTAGTCCACCTACTGTAATGTTTGCCTTATTGTGAGGAGGAAGCCGCCAAACTTAACTTCCCTTTGTATATGTGTGCAAGAAGGATTCTGCATCTCGAACTAAAGCTGAGACAGCAAAAGACGCCTCGGGAAATCGGTAGGTTTTCTGGACCTCTCTGGACTGCCTACAGCGGTCTCTTGTCAGACGAAATGGCCAGAGGTGGGGAAAGGGTATGGAGTACTGAGGGCACGTGTGGTGGGGGAGCAGTAGTTTATGAGAGTGCGGGAGGAATGCTAGCGGGCTCTGCATTCAGAGGAACTTGGGTTGCCGGTAGCCTGTTCAATGAGAAGAGACGCGAGGTGTCGACATTTTCTGCTTTCCACAGCGTAGCTGGCGGCAAAGACTGCGTCAGATTTGCTGTCCGTGGTGAGATAAACAGGCAGAAGGGAGAATTTGTTGACGCTAGGTCCGTTTTCAGGCTTAGTGGCCATGGTAACTGGAGGAGCTTACGAAATGTTGGTTGAAAGAAATTAAATACAGTAGGCAGCATAAACCACTAATATCGACTGATGTCCTGAAATGCGATTTTTGTTGGAAATATTAGTTTTGATGCTGTAGACTAATCCAAAGATATGTCAGTCATGTCAGGATGCAAGCTCTTGAACTCTTCTCCTTCCATCCGCCTGTAAGACGTACCCAATAAACAATGGCCGTTTAAGTAGTAGGAATTCGCTCACTGATTTGCAATGCTTTTATATATTCGAAAGTAGTCCACAGGAATCAAGTGTAAAGACGGCTCTGTTTGCAGCTAGTTGAGCTTTCTTCAAATTTTATACTCAAAAATGCGTGGGTCTTGGTTAACAAGGACTTCGGACTTATGAAATGTTTAAATTTGGGGAAGATATATTCGAATAAAATCGTAGGCATCCGCCATTTATGCTTACTATGAAGTACGTGATGTGGTCAGTATCCACAGTAAAATTCCATGAGTTTATGGGATACCTTTGTAATATCCTAGAGGAAGTATACAGCTTGCGGTATGGAAAACATAAAGGCAAGTCCTACGGCAGGTGGGTTTCAAAAATATACGGGTATTGAAAGCATTTTTAAACAGAAACCTAACTTTCCTAAAGTATGAAATTTGGATAAAACATAATTTACTAGAAAATAAGTGTAAAGAGGAATATTTCATTGCATGCTTTGCAAAAAAATATGCTTGAATAAAAAATGCATCGATACTCAATGCGATAATTCATAAGCACTACCTCCTAAACTTTAGTGAGAGCGACTTTTGCTAGCCCCTGGAGAGACATGCATTAGAAAACCGGCGCTCTGACATAAGTGAAATATGCTGTATTAGGATCAATATAGCAACCCAGATCAGGCAAAGTTTTATAACAAAACTCCCATTTCAGAAATTCAGTTTATTTTTGCCGATTTACTTCACCTTTCATAATAATCAAAAAACACTTAATAAGCAAGCAAAATGACGAGGAGAAAAATGGAAATAACATTGCTGAGATTTATTTTGCATTTGAAACTTTCATACTCCTGGAGGTTTCATCGCGGTAACAATTTTACTGAAATTACTTTATGCAGCGGTGGGCCATTAATTAACAACACACTTTCCGGTGCATTCCAGGGCATCCCAGGCAAGCGGAGCTGTTGGCTCATTTAGATTAATAACCACCACAAGAAGCGACCTTAACAATGTTGATTTCTTCGGTGAATTTGCCCTGGAAAAACACCCTGTGCGTGTTTGTCAAATAAACAATTTGGAAGAGAATATATGCTGCATTCTTGGCTCCTGCAGCAAAAAAATGCCGGCGCAGACACTTCATTTTTTTCAAAGTTAAAAAATGCACACATTTCGCCC
>CACRXP010000225.1:296007-319015 GCA_902702965.1 Spirometra erinaceieuropaei
TTGACGCGTGCAAAGCAGTGCGCGTCGACAGCTTTGAAGCTGGAATGAACCGTCCTCGGAAGCCGGGGGAGGGGGGGGGGCAGGGGATGGCGAGAGATGAGGTCGGTGCAATGGCGGATGACAGGGAAAGAAGTCGTAACAATAAAAGTGTCAGGAGAGGAAGAGAGAGCGAGAGAGATATAGAGGGGGCTTTCTTTCATGCTCCTCATCTGACTCAGAATACGGTTTGAAAAGGCGGACCAATCGCGCAGGCCTCCCTTAAAACTTCCGTCTAGCTGGTAGGTGAAGGCAACAACGCCGGCAACTGAAGTCCAGTTACGTGAAATGCTGCCACAACCACATCTTTTGTCATCCCAAAGCTATTGGCTGCCTAAGTCTGTGCATCGCGAGGGTGACGCCGTCTACCCGGTTGTTAGGACGAACGAGGCGCACATAATTACCGCGACGACTACGACGATTACTACTGCTAATAGCTATTCAGTAGAAGCGGAGAGACTAGTCGCAGGAAGCAGTCGTGAAGAAGGAGACACGATCGCTGGGACAAAAGCATTTACGGGTGGTATCTGCTATTGTCTCTGATGATGGGTTCGAGCAGGAAACCGAAATTTCAGACGAATAAGGCTCTTGTCCCAGCGATCGCGTCTCCTTCTTCACAATAGCTGCTCAACCAATACTTCTACAGTGCCGCTGAAACGCCAGTTTTGCTTGCTGGGTCCACGTTTGACCAACGCAGGGCTACATGGGCTCACCACATGTGTCGGTCGGGGTACGTTGGGACTGTATGAAGCCTAGATTACTGCCCCCACAGTAAGGTGACACGCGTTATACTGAGGCCCATTTCACGTCAGTCAACGCAGCAGTTAGCCAACAGGATACTGAGGTACCCTTCCACACTTAATTCAATGCATCCCTTACTATTAATAAAATTGATGGAACTGAAACCCCTACGAAGCTTGTCAACTGTTAGTATAAGTCGGTCGTACTTAGGACTGCCGGTTCGCCCTACACTGGTGTCTTCCCTATCCGGTCCTTATTCCAACTCTGTGACCCGCCATCTTGAAACCTGGTTCATGCGCATACAAAGACAAGATCAGTTGTGGGACGCGTAGACGGACCGCCAAGGTCTGCCAGTCATTGCGACGAACATGTTATCAGTCACTTCACCACGGGGAGGAGAGTTCAGGGTCAATTTAGAACACTCGCAAGGCAATCGCATAGCGACAGGTAGTATATGAAGATAGGGTGGTGCGACAAAGACAAAAGAAACTGGAATGGCCCCTTTTGGGTCGGTAGCTGCAATCAGGCAGACATGCCCAACACCAAGCTTGCAAAACCAGAGGTTCAAACCTGCGTTCTTTGGTCCTACCGATGGGCCACGGGTTCGATGTTTTTTGGCCAGGTAGATCAACTGTGACCGAGGGACCCACCGATCAGGTTGCGTAACCTGCTCCTCCACCCTACTTTGGTCCAACACACACGAAAGCTTCCACTGTCACCACTCCCCCCGCCCCCCCCCCTCCACCTGGAGCAGGACAGTCGACCGGTCCGTGAGTGTGTGTATTGCTGTCAATCACACGCCCGTGAATACTTGACGGACACACTTCTTAGCCATCTTCGCCCGCCCATTAGCCCCTAAGACTGCCTCCCCCGGAATTAAACGTTTTGTTCCAGAGTGGAGGCGTGCGGAACACTAGACACGCAATAACGAACCTCTCTATCAGCCCCGGTGCGAGTTTTTCTTCATCACGCTGGGGCCTCACAAAACAGGAGGACGAATAAAATCCTTTGACGAGTTAGTTGGGAGCAGTTAAGGAATTAGGCAACTGAACCGGGTGGGGGCACGATGATTTTTAACAAGTGGCTGTCTTGTACAGCGTTTCTACGTGTGTCCATCAGTGGTTTGTTGGGCTTATAGTCACTCCCTGTGAAATAGTCATTCATATCGCCTGTAATATGCTGATGTTTCTACAAGTGCCATCCACTTGCATTGCCACAGACAAGACATGGCGGATAGTTACTTGGGCTGGATCGCAGTCGGTAGCCAGTCCCCGTATTACAGGTGGCTGGGGAGTTTGTTTACTGGAGCCATTTTGTGGGGCTTCATAGTCATGTCTGACCCATTTCGTTCTCTTTTTGCGTTTGAGGTTAGGATTAGGGTACTGGTTTCCGATTTCCCGGTTAGCGTTACGCCTTCAGGCCTAGGTTTCCGGGTTAAGGTTAGGGTTTGAGCGTACGATTAGGTTTCAGTATTGCGGTTAGTTTTTTTCAGTCACGGATACGTCTGAGGGCTACGATTGCGTTTATGATTTCGGTTAGGGTTAGGGTTAATGTTGCCGTTAAGGTTAACGGTTAACGTTGATGGTTGAGGGTAGTGTCAGTGTTAAGGTTAGAAAAACGGTTAAGGTCACAGTTCGCTTCCCCACTGCTGGCTACAAACTGCGATCTAACCGTTACTTGTTCTAGGTTCTGATCGCCTGGTTGTCTGTGTTTTCTTGTTCGAATAAATACTCGATCCAGCACATAACTATCTCCACCTTCCTCCCTCTCCTCCTCCTGAACCAGTTCTTCTGATCGCCTGTAATGTATTAGAGTTTCTGCCAATGCCGATACCATATACTGTCGTTGATATAGTTAGAATTAATAAGACCGATACACGAGGCTGGAAGCGAGTCAGGTTTCAGTACTGTGCTAAAATACAGTCTGCATAAAAACAAGGAACGGACGAAAAATCGACTTTCCTGTTTCCACCCACTCCCAAACACTGTAGTTCGTTACTTCTGTTCAACACACACAAACTACCGTTCATTGCGCCTGTTTGGGAGTACAATCAGTGTTCCAATGATTATTCTTGGAATACTACCAGTAATCTGTTGATGTTTCTGCGAATATCACCCCTTGCAAGTGCTATGATACGATTAGAGTCCTGTTTTCTGTTAAACTTAAGTTCAGGGAATAACAATTGCGTGGGCGCTTTCATCTACAGCAAAGCAACTGCTTGGAATAGGCGCTACTTTCAATACGGAGAGAACGAAAATCGAATTTCCTGTTTAAGCGTCTGCTTCCGCCAACCCCCATAAAACCCGATTCCACCAAAGTGCGAATTACCACCGGTCAACCAGCCGCCTCAAGTGCACAAGACCTAATGAAATGTTAATCTGGTAGTTCGGTGGGTATTATTGAGAATCGCTATCGATTAGAGCGAGGGGGACTACATTATCACTGTTTTCTCATTCAGTAGTATACCTAAGTATGTCCATTAATCGTAAAATGTTATGTCCCGGGTACCCAACTCCATGTTCTCCACTTAATGATTTCTAAAGTTATTAGTTAGATTATTCTCTGGAGTCCACATACCATAAAACGCATGCAGAACGCTGGAGGACCCATTGAGCAGCCGAGCCTTTCGCAGTAGTTTCACACATCGACAGAAAATCGGCGAAACATTTGTCTGGGCTTTTAGCTGATACCTATGTCGGGAGTACAGTATAGCTATATGTAACATATGCGTACACTTCGAAGGATATAAGTCCTTTGGGAATGACAGCGAAGTTTATTTCGTAAATTTTCGACTCTGTTTCTCCAGGTCGTCCTCAGGCGTGAAGCCAGTGTGCACAGTGGTTAAAATTCAAACATGTCAAAAATCGATATTGCACTGCCACTCCTGCCAGTCGGCCTTTACCATGGGTTCGCATCACGTTCTGATTGGT
The DNA here is from genome assembly GCA_902702965.1 of Spirometra erinaceieuropaei. NCBI lineage: Eukaryota > Metazoa > Platyhelminthes > Cestoda > Diphyllobothriidea > Diphyllobothriidae > Spirometra > Spirometra erinaceieuropaei. Next base: position 299,715 of record CACRXP010000225.1, read on the forward strand.
ATTCATCGCCTCAGTTTTTTGAGATTGTTGTACACGGTGTCTAATTCGATGTGCCGATTGATGTATGAGTTGTCGGGGTGTAGCGGCTGGAGGAAGAACTGAGGAGCCAAACTCCTTGCAGCTGTGTTACGCATCGGCAGTATCTCGGCGAACCACGCGTTTAGACATTTAGCTAATACCTATATCGGGAGTACGGCATAGTATTTTTACCATATATATATACATATATGAGAAGAAAAGGCGATCTCGGGAACCATGGTTTTACTGTCCTGACGTTTCAAAAGCATACAAGCTTCCATCGTCGGAGGTGAGTGTGGTATCGCGCCTCACAGTATTTATAGGTGGGTGACAGTCATGTCCAAACGGGTTTTCTTACATATGAAGTCAGGGCGACAGGGGGGGAAGGGGCGGGGGGAGTCCTAAAGCGTCTTTTCGCCGGATGAGGGGGTGGTGGATCAGCTTTAGTGGTCGTCAGCCGCATGCACACATGAACTGTGGCGGGCGGGGGGGGAAGGGAGGGGGGGTGACGGAATGTACTCAATCCACATCGGAGGCCGGTGTTGAGACGTTGGTGGTCGTCGTTCGTACCTTCATTTACCGTAGCTGTCGTCCAAGCCTGGCAATCTTGTTTACGCCGCAACGACTGTCCGTTTTCTCGTCCGCCGGACTAGTAGATGGACCGGCTGTGGTGAGCACTGCGCCTTCGTCGGAACCCGGTTGAGGGGGGGGGGTGGCTGAGTGTGTATCCGCCATGGACTCGCTCACGTCTGGCTTCATGTTCAGCCTGAGTGCACGTCTGCTCATTTGTTTACTGAGCTGCGCTCGAAGGGCTTGATAGGCGGCGGGAAGAGCCACACAGCGGTTGATGGAGGTTGTCCCCATGTGCCAAGCCTCGATTGTTTCCCTGGCTATGCGGTCGTTTCCCCGGCTCAGAATTTCGGCATGCTGAAAGGCGAACGTGTGTCCGGCATCGGCGCAGTGTTCGGCCACCAGAGATAAAGGGTCCATACATATATATAGTCCAAGAACAAGAGGACCAGAGACTCGAAACTGTGTCCAGCTGCCTTTTGTGTCCTTAGGCCTTAGTTTTCGATTCACAGGTTGCGGAATGCCATTCACTGATGAGTCCTAAATGCCGGATGGATGATCATACTGCGTTGGAGATCTTGCTTTGGTACCGATTGCTTCTGACCGAGGGACAGCCTGCTAATGACCCTAAGCAGGGTGTGGCTCACGTCGGTTTGGATAATCTCCATTACAGGCCTCGGGGTGTTGGCTCAAGGATTTTGTAACAAGATTTGGTAAGACGTGGTTATGCAGTCCTATCTGATGGACATTCTACTAATGGTGCTGAGGTAAGTGGTTAAGGTTAGGGTTGGGGTAAGGCGTTGGGGCAACTATTTCCCAGTCACTCAAAGTACAACCGCACATTCCCAATACAGCTACTTGGCCTCGTCGTCTATGCGTTCCCCAGCCCCACATGTATAATTTCCGCATTACAGGTAGCTGGGTTTTTTTTACTTCAGGGGGGGGGCTACGTAACTACATCTGACCCAAAATTGAAATATTCTCGTTGACATTGGCGTCTCACGTTCCGGTCACCCGTCGGCTCTATAAGGAAATACACTCTAGTGCAGGTAGTGATGAACTCGCTATCGTGGAGTGGCGCTTACTGACCAGGTTACGAAATATACTCGCTTCGTAACCTGATTGGTGAAAGCCATTCATACGATTTTGACTATTCGCGATCGTAACCGGCCGGATAACGGTCCTGTGGTTCAGTGACAGGGCGATGACTTATAACTCAGGGACTATATATTCTAGGATCGCATGCCAGATTATGCAAAGCTGAGATTAGGCATGGCTGGCTGAAGACGACTAATAAGCCAGACATAGTCATCCCCGTCTCCCTTGCCTTTCGTCGGCCCTCCTCCGCATTGGTTAATCCACCATACTGCCGACACAGATGCTGGCTAAAAGCCTAGGCGAATTTACTTCAAGTTCGCGGCTTAATTTCCGAGAAAATTAAGAATCTTATCACTTTAGCGTCTCATTCTTCAGCCTGGCCGCTATCTCCAAGAACAGAAACTCAAAAGAAGGGCACGCACACAGCACTGACGGGGCTGGTCAAAAGCAATTCATCGAACCAGAGCTCATCAGGGCCTCAATACCCGACCTTCCTGTTGACTGCTAGTCGGGTGTTTGCCATAAAGAACTAGGTTGAGTCATAGATTGGCTGAGTGTCTGCTGCTTAGGACAGTTAATCGAAAGCGGGAACTCACAGGCAGCCCAGTAGACCAGTAGTGACCATTTCCCTTTCCCCTAACCCGGGTTTATCTACCACTCCACGTCTGAGTGCTCATCACCGTGGGATGTCTGGGAGTGCAGTTGCTACACAAAATGAAACTTCCTACTTTGTCTGCAACCTATTCATATTAAAGAAAACTTGCTTTTTACGGCACAGGGTCAAAAATGCCTTGGCCTTTAGTGGAATGTCTCCAAGGGGTGATGGTGGTGCTGCTTAATTGTCGAAACTCGATTGCTTTTTTTTCTTAAGAACTCTCTAACCACACTCATACCTAAGGTAGTGTCAACAGCATGCGGAGATGTCCACGGGGAATTAGCTTAATTCCAACATCACAGGTTGCTGGGTTTTATAAGGAGTTGAACTTGCGACTTTTACGAATTTACTCCCTAACTTACTGTCGCGGAGAAAGAGGGATGTGCGGAACTTGTTCCTTGCAACAAGACGTAGGGCATTATTTAACACTGTGACAAGCTCTGGCAACCGCTTTACACTTCTCAATATGCGTATCATCTGACGAAGGGGTTCTGTAACCGGTCTGAAATTCCCTGAGTAAAACTTGCTTTTCTGACGAACCTCGTCTTCTTATATACACTTATATACGTGCATATCAAGAATAGCAGAATATATATATATATATGTGTGTGTACCGCAAAGGGAAGGGAACGACAGAGATTGTAGGTAGATTGATACAGTACCGTCTCGGGCTTATTGGGCCTTTATTCAGCCAACATATGTATATATAAACCCTGGGTTGTTTGCCGTCTTGGTGGCTTTGTTCGCGACCACTGACTCCCTCTCACTGCGTATCTGCATGTGTAAGTGTGCGATGAGTCATCATCCACCAAGTGAAGGGCCAATCGCACTGATTTCCGCAGTGTTGGGCGCATGAGACCCCAGACCCGGTCTGCCGGGAAGCTTTGCTCTTTTTGCCCTATAATGTAGCATGCACACATGGAGGAGTAGATCCAAGATGTACAAAAAAAATTTTGCCAGGTACAACCCAAAACCTGGAGGATATGAAAATGGGTAAATGTCACTGTTGTTGAACTGGAGATTTCAGAAGAAAGTTCCGTGTGTAGGGATTCGGTGCGTCATTCTGAATTCCTCCCAGGCTTAATGACAAACAATAAAATATTAGAAATTAACACATGCCCTCCGCCCTAACCCCTTGTAACTTGTCCGTCGGCATGGGCCATCCACACCCCAATCCCAGGCTAGGAAGACCCTAAGTTTCCAGTTGAAATAATTTTTTGTTAAAAATAAACGTCCCATCACGTGGAAGAGGATATCAACGATCAGTTGACTCTTCCTTTTTTATCAATAAATATTACCTATAATTAGTTGACAAATGCCATAAGACCTCCTACCGGCAGCGATAGTTCGGTACACGCAGCCTTCAAGCATTAAGCTTCGGCCAGTAGAACTGACCCTGAAATACACATTCTGCAAAGCTTATAGTCATTGCAGCACATCTAGGATCTGGTTGTAATCTTTATCGATCCTGACAGTAAAGCTCCTTTAGGCAGTCGCATTAGCATATAGTTGGTCTTGGGATTGCGTTTAGAGGCATACCACTCGGCAGCAGTGGAGTTCTGTATTTCATCACTCAGTGGATCTGCCGATCTCTTTCAGCAAACTCTTCCGGCCTTTGGACTTAGATGGTTGACCGGTGTCCTTTGAAGATTTTCATCGTTAAAACAGTGTTTCAGTTCGGGAGGAACCTTCATCGGAAAAGTTCAGGACTGATTACTGAATGGATTTTGCTGTAACGTGCGAAAATTCTATTTTCAGGTAGTGACTGAGAGGAGGTGAACTGATGCCTTGGAATTAAGACTTTGTTCGGCAAGTCATTATCGCATCCATTACGACCATCCATGGGAAAAATTCTACGATCAAAGACTCGACTGTTGCAAGCAGATTAGCGCAGCAGATATGTACCTACTGCGTTTGAATTTTTTAATGTTTATCGTGGTTTCAACCAGAAATGTGAAACTGCTGGTAAAGGAACCCCTTAAGAAGTTTTTTTTAGAACACGGCCTCCTTTGACGTCGTTGGGCTGGGGCAACATAATTCGCCTTTTGGCCGCCTCAAAGCCTTCTTTGGCATGGTGGAAAATTCTAGAAACGACTTATATATATATATATATATATGTAGATCAGAGGTAGTATGCATATAAATAGCCGGAACGTCACTCGTGCCGTTTTGCATAGGTTTCAGAATATTCCCAACGCAGACGCTAGTCAAAGACCCGTACACGTGTTTCGCTGATATTTCTGCTGTTGCATGGTGAAACTGCTATCTCTAAGCACATGTACGTGTACATGCAAATACATCGTTCTTGAGATTTATCATATTCCCACTGTACATGCGCGAATCTCAGAGTTAGGGCACTCGGGACAGGCGGTCGCATGAAAGGCGCATTCCACACGCGCAAGCCTTTGAAATCTGCGTTCACCTTGCAACAGAACTAAGAATGACGCGCTTGTCATAAATGTGCGATGCATAGCTCCACTGCCAACCCGCCTCCCCCCCGGCCCACTGTCCGCCTTCGTCCGCCCTTTTTGCCCCTTTCGCACCCCCCCCCCGTCACTTGCTTCCGTGACATTAGTCACTTTAGAGGAAGACTGCTGCTGCTGCTGCCGCTGTTAATATTTCCCCGCAGCTGCAGTTTTTCACCGTCGTGCAAACCTTTGAACAGTAAAAAAAGCCCAAGGCCCAGTGGAAGCGAGTCATGCAGAACTGGAATGTTGTCCCAACAGTGTCTTCGTCATCAATTACCTTCCACTTCAGCGTACCGATCCTCATGCATTCCCCCTCCTTTCCTCTCTCCCTCCTGCCCTCCTTCCACTTTCGCCTATCAGTTATTTTATTGCCCTTCTCCACCTAATTCCTATTCTTCTTCTCCTCCTCCTTCTTCTTCTTCCTCTTATTATTACTCTTCTCTTCCTCTGGTCTCTCCCCCATCCTTTCGCCTGCTGGACTTCGCACATTTATGCATTCCTCTTCTTTGCCTCTATGTATCACTCGATAAGACTTCTAATTTCAGTGATATTAGTAGCACTGATTGGAGTACTAGTAATATTATTAGTAGCTGCATCAATTATATTAGCGGTAGATGTAGCCTACCAGCAAGGACAACAAAAAATAATAGCATCCTGCCTATATCATGCGCCGCTTTGCGGCTGATGGTTGTGCTCAAGAGAGAGAGCCCTTAAGGCACAACGGAACGAGTGAGTTCCGTAAGAACGATCGGTGAGCGCCCCCGCACCATTGAATATCCCGATCAAAACCGACAGGGAAAGGGGCTAGTGGCCCAGTGGTTAGAGGCGTGGACTTCTAACTAACAGGTTGCGAGCTCGAGCCTCGGGTGTTCAACACTTCGGGGCTGGGTATGACTGACTGACGACGGTTAATAAGCCAGAACTGGTCATTCCAGTCTCCATTGTCTTTGTGGGTAATTATATAATGACATAGTTGTTGTTATTTGTAATGTTTATAGTAGTGAATTGCGTAATTATTTACAGTACTAACAACACAGGAACTAGCTAAATGCCCAGACACGCGTGTCTTGCCGATCTGGTGCCGTTGCCTGACGCAGCTACGGGGTGTTCGGCTCATCAAGGGGTCCCCTAGCCCTCCCTGTGTGTTATCTGGCAATATGACCTCCGGTTTCACTTTGCTTTTTTTAATTTCCGAGAAAATTAATGCGCAAACTTGGATTAGATCTTTCGGAACAGACCTACTGACTCCTCGTTGGCGGCTTAGGAATTTTAGATGATTATTCCGCAGTAGCTGATGAATTTCAGCCCAAGCATTCGTATCAAATTTCGCATCGTGTCTGAAAAGGTCTGTTCCGGAAGACTTACGCTTTAATTTTCTCGGAAATTAAACAAGGCGACGTTAATACTAGTAGGGCGACGATAGTACTGGTAGTATTAATAGTAGCATGCATGAGCATGCGCGACATCAGACAGGGGACGATGTCACTGACCCGGCCAGCATAAATGGGCGATCCCAGGTAGAGTGACAGTATACCACGCGGGAAGTGAGGGACTGATGCGTACTATGAATGCGTAGTACATTCACTCAAGGCAGACAAGGGCGTTCAGATAGCTTACTCATTATAATTAACTGAGACATTATGTTCCTACAGTGAGTGACCGATCTCATGAAATGTTGGCTGAAATTCTGAAATGCGTTTTCGATTAGGAAGGATTACTTGGTCGCGCTGGTAAGACTGATTATCTTAATACATACTCTTATAACATTGCGGACTCGGCAGGATGTCGGCTTTTAAATGTACTTCTTTTCAATCTCCTGCAGAAAGCGTGCTCGGTAAAAAATGACTACTTAAGTGGCATGCATTTTTCCCATTGATTTTCGATGGTTTTGCAAATTCAAATATACTTTATAGAAGCAAAAAAACAAAATATGCTTTTTTTAGTCAATCAATAGAGAATCACGTCTTCTTTATATTTTATACTTAAGGAAGGAGTATAATTAGGTTTTAAAAAATTTTCTAATTATGAGACTTTTTAAGACTGCGAAATGTCCATAGACATAGCTTCGTACCTGGCCGTTTACCACTGCTTCTCATGAAATGTACAACATGGTCCGCATCCACTGCAAAATTTTATGGACTCTGTATGATATCTCTTTAATGGCGTAGAAAAATATGTGATTTTCTATGCGCGCAACGCATGCACCTTGTGGAATGAAATCACTAATCGCTAATGCAACGAATGATCAGTCTCCAAATTATTCGGCAATTAGAAAACTTGTTTAAAACCTGATTATACTCCTTCCTTAAGTATAAAATATAAAGAAGACGTAATTTTCTATTGATTGACTAAAAGAAAGCATATTTTTGTTTGTGGTTTCTACAAAATATATTTGAATTTCCAAGACAATAGAAAATCAATGAGAAAAATGCATGCTACTTAAGTAGTCATTTTTTTACCGAGCACGCTTTCTACAGGAGATTGAAAAGAAGTGCATTTAAAAGCCGACATCCTGCCGAGTCCGAAATTTTATAAGAGTATGTTTTAAGATAATCAGTATTACAACCGCGACCAAGTAATCCTTCCTAATCAAAAACGCATTTCAGAATTTCAGCCAACATTTCATGAGATCGGTCACTGCCTGTACTAACTGCCATGGCTGCAACTTTAACCAGCGCTGGTCGACTTTATGTTCTAGTCAGTTGGCCGCTCAAGCCGACTCTCAGTCAATTGGATCGAGAAAAATGAAAAGAAATCAATAAAGTGGGTGATTTGAGGTCTTTCTCTACGTGGCTGTGCGCAAGTATGCATAAGGGGGGGGGGAGGGAGGGTATTCAGCAAATCAGACTAGCAAACGGAAATGACAAAGTAATAATGTCGGCAGAAGTTAAAACAGTTTGAAAAACGACAAAACAGGAAATCGTTTAGATAGCGACTTTCTTGGTATGGCGCCGCACAAATGTTCGTATATCAGTGCAGTCCCTTCGTTTGACACTATAAACAGAACAGTTTAACTGAGGTCTACCGCGAAAACAAGCTGGCAGATTTTCAGTCAAAGTAGGTCGACTCTAATCGCGTCGAATGGCGAACATGGATTAGGCGAAGTTTTATCGAAACGAAGGGAGCTCTCAGGGAAGATTTCCATCCCCGTAAAGAATCCTCAGACGCTGGGAATTCTGTTAGCTGTGTCTCACCTAATTACGCCAGTTTTTTCACACACACAGACCTAGGGCCAACTGTTTTGAGTGACTTTTGTCTAATTTTTATAGAAATGTTCAGTTGACGTGAGCAAGGTTATCATTAAAAACGTCAGCGCAGCTCTTAATGCCTAAAACTGGCAGGAGCTCCGGAACTCGCCATTCGAACAACAGTTGGCTGGAGAGTCAGTTAGGCCTCTGAAATTTCAACCTGATTCAAGACTCCACAATTAGTGACACATAAATGTAGAACTGGATAACGCCCCGAAGCTTCGTTCGCATCGTCACAAATTTTGGCTCAGTGCACAACCTACAAATCCCGGAAGTGTCGCCTCTCTATCTCTATTGGCGGCCTTCCTATTCCGAGGACCTTAGCATGGTGAAGATCACAGGCTTCTGAATGACCGCTTGACGATTTCTTACTGAGTCTACTGGACTTCAGACTATCAAGGACCTGACTGTTCGTCATGAGGTGCAAATAGAAATCCCCCTATTTGCGCATTTAAACCACGAACTTCGCTGATCACTCGTCAAAAGCCGTTAGGATCACGCGCAGGGATTATTTTTTGTAACTCACATTAAAATCTTATCGGAAGGGATTTCATGACGATGTACAATCAGCGCGCAAGATTTAGGGTAGGAAACGCCACTTGGAACGTCGTCCCCACTATACAGGTGACCTTACGCTGAATTCTGGGTAGAATAGGATTAGGTTTAAGGGGCCCAGACACGGGAATGTGGACCTTCGTATCACAGGCGGCCCATCCTGGATTCTAGGGGCTAGGATTACGAGATTTGGTTTTAGGGTTGAGGCCGGGGGCGGGGGGGGGGGAGGACAGGTGCCCACCCTGGAATTTAGAGAAAGGTCACCCTGTCTTTTCCCCCTGTCTTATCAGATACTGTACAGACAACGATAGTAATTCACGATTATTGATTTTTGGTCGATGGGGCCCGCTTGCATGGATTCGTAGTGGTAGGAACTCTAGAATACAACAGGCGGGTATTCGTAGGTCACCCCTCGCCCCGCTGAGTACTCCAAATAACAGTCAAAAGACAATGGGTATGAAACCAAGCCGACGGAAGCTGAGAACTCGATTCTAAGATCATTCGCCGCGTGAGGATGAAACAGATCCGGCGTAGGTCATTGATAAACTTGCAGTGGCTCTTGCGGCCTGGCTTATCTGCGTAGATGATAAGTGTCAACTGCGACAGAAAAGTCGGCGATAGTATAGAAACGCCGAGTAGTCGGATACCATTCGATTTCTGCCGCCTCCGACTTAGGTTACAGTAGCCCATTTCTGTCCTGCTTCTTCGTCAAAGGATTTGCGGTCTCCTAATTTCACGTTCGGATCATGGACTGAAAGATCTTTTCTGTGGCTTTACCAGAACGCTAAGTAGTGAATGAGAAAGCAATCAAAATGATCATTACGCATGGTCCGCGTGGTCCAATGGGTATGTGTAAGATGTAAACTGCCTTACAAACATGCCCCCACAGAAAAAGCTGCTCAGATGTGGTTATGTAGCCCCACCTGAGGTAAGCAAACCCCAGCCACCTGTAATACGGGACCGGTGGAAATAGGGGCTTACGCAGGTGGGGCGGGGAACGCACAGGCGACGAGGTCAAACAACTGTTCGTAAAAGAAAAGCTATTGGGTATGCGCGGTTCTACTCTACATTGCTGAGAAATGTTTGCCCTAACCCCTAACGCAAACCCCTAACCCTTCAACTCTAACTCTCACCTTCAACCGCAGTCCTAAAATCCTAACCTAACAATATTGTCTCCATCAGGTGCATTAAATAAACCACATCTTACCATAAAAGTCATTAAGATGGCGTTTAGTATACTAACTAAGTGACTGTCAATTTACACTGTTGTTTAGAATTTCATAGAATAAGCCACCAGGTTGGATGATCCGTAACGTGTGCCTGCATAGGCAGCTGTGCAAAGGCGTTCACAAATTAAAATTACAGGCGTCAACAGTTGCAGAGCTTCTACTGTCCTAAAATTAGGACACCAACCCAAAGCCAGTCTTCGCGGGGTGTTGTTGCAATCACCTTAAACCTCCACTATACTCCATTCTCTTCTCTTAATCTCGGAGGATGCATCAAGTTAACTGGCGCATCTTGTGGTCTCGGGAGAGCTTGAGAAGGGGGACACAATTTAATCACTACTTTCTCTCTTTCCCGTTCTCGTTCAAACGCAGAACGAGGACAAGTCAGTTCTCTCGCCATTCCCCCCCCCTGCCTGCTTGGAGTTATACAACAGACCTGTGCGTGGGAAAATTGGCATGTTCTGTTTTCGATGGTACGCTACTAGTGCCAACGTTGCCACTGCGGTGGTGCGGTTTAGCATCACATGTTACAACCTCGTCCTTCATTTTTGACTGAATGTCTGGTCTGAGTGGCCTGCGTTCAGTCTAAACAGAAGGCTGCTAATCAGCAGAGCTGTCAACCCGAAACTGCCAATCTCGAGGCTGCACATAGCCGGGATTCAGGCTAGTGTCTCGCCTTTTAACACAATCAAACGCTCTAGCTGGTATTGAACCATTGCTCGGAAAGTGCGCGCAGAGCTTCGACTATGAGGCTGCGGGGACAGGGGGTTAACCTCTCCGAGCGAGGGGTACCATTGGCTGAATCAAGGCCACTGCTATTTAGGTCATACTCGCCTCTATGCGTCCAGGTCCGTGGCGGATCTCAGGCGGGGATTCGGCGGTGGCCAGGGCACCATATCATCGGTTTCACTATCGTGATAGGCACTTTCCTCGAGCAGATTACGCACCATGCTCGTGCCGCTGTGCCTTGGGACTCAGTCTGGGGTCCCCACGGGCGGTCTCTTAAAGACTAACAATGACGCAGGAGTACCCACAAGAAATAGAGAGGGGGAATAGTCGTTTACGGTTTACAAGCCGTCGAAGGGCCAGCGTACCTAGATATCCTGGCGCATCCTGCCTTCTGTGGCGATATACAGGCGCTCACTTATCGTGCAATGGGATATAACCGTCTCGTTCTGCTTTAAGATTCGATCTAGACCCCATGCAGGCAGTGCAACAGCAACCCGTAATATATATATATATATACCATTGTATATTCCCGATCGAAAACCGACATGGCAACGGGCTCGTGGCCCGGTGGGTAGAGGCGTGGACTTCTAAACCAACAGGTCGCGAGTTCGAGGCTCGGGTGTTCCACACTTCGGCCTGGGTATGGCTGGCTGACGACGGCTAATAAGTCAGAAATGGCCATTCCAGTCTCCCTTGTCTTTGTCAGTAATGCCATTTCTGCCTATATATATATATATTGTGACAGTGGGCGCTCACCGATCAGGTTGGTTACGGAACATGCTCGTTCCGTTGTGCCTTTGGGGCTCATACTAGAACCCTTGCAGGCGGTCGCACAGCGACTAGTAGTGGACATAGATGAGGTGGAGCCGACAAAGACAAGGGAGACAGGAATGGCCATTTCTGGCTTATTAGCCGTCAATCAGGAATGGGCGCACACAGATCTATTGGCTTCACGAAGCAATCAAGCTCCGTATGGGGCACAAACGTCACGAACAGGCAAGTTACCAGTTATGTATGTGTATATGTATGCAGAGGAAGACTACGAACGAAGACAGAGGGGCTGGGAGGGGGGCGTCTCTGGCTCGTTAACCGTCGTCAGCCAGACTTAAATATTCTTAGGTATTGGGGCAGCCGAGGCTCGGATGAGCACTCCTTTTGTTTATTGGTCCAGCGGTCTGGCTACTGAGTCTGGCTCTGATATGATGGCTGCGGTCGTTCGCCCGTACTGATTTACTCGAGCATATGAACACTTCTGCCCACAAAGCAGAAGTTAGTAGTAGCCGAAGTGTGCATTTAGCATGCGAACCTTGGCTTGAACTACTAGCCGACCTGGAATGCCTGTGAATTCGTCTTAAAATCAGATTGCTGCTTTCACTCCTTAAATGGAAGCTCTTCCGCAAGTCACGTCTGCCAGTTCTTACCCATAGTCGATATGCAGCTGGGAAATCGTCGAATCTACCAGGAGGCTTTCTGTGAGGGGAGCTTTAAGTACAGATGCGTTTCCCATGCATAAACTGATTGTATGTGATAAATGGCCAAATTCCACGCGAAGTTACCGAGTCAGAACAATGTGAATAATAAACAGCTGACTAGGGCTACGCACTAGGAGTTCTGGCGGTTCTTTTTCTATGACCTTGCCGACAGTAAAAGTTTATACGAAGTCGATACATTAAAAGGAGAGGAGGCGTTCACCGGGAGAGATTTATTTGGGGTCTGACGTTTCGAGTAGTGATTCCCTCCACATATTTTCAGATTCTGGTTAGTCTTATGCACAGCTCTCATCATATGGCGCATCTTTCTTGACGGGTAAACGAAATCGCTACTTGAAACGACAGATTCCAAATAAGTCGCACCCAGTGAACTCCCCTTCGCCACTTGAAATGTCCCCTGGGAATCACACTTACACCACTACTGAGATAGATGCTTGCAAGTGATCAGGTCTACTTCGGTTGGCGTTCCCCCTGTCTGCACAACTGTCTTAGTGTGTACGTACAGTAGGTGGGCTGACTCATGAAACGTCATCCGAAATTCTGAAATGCGTTTTCGCTCCGAAAAGATTAATTAAGTAGGGTTGTAAAACTAATCAGCCTACCACATAAATCTATAATATTCCAGTTACCCCAGGATACCGGCTTTCGAATGAACTTTCTTACGGCTGCACGCAAAAACTAAACTCTACGGAAAATGAGAACTTAAGCAGCATGCATTTTTCTCATTCATTTTCGATGCCCCTAAAAGTCCAGTTATATCATGGATAACATGCAAAGGAATATTTACTCTTTTGCTTATTCGATAGAAAATTACTTCTTCATCTAATTTTATACTTGAACGAGGGATATAATTTGGTTTTTCAGTTCCCGAATAATTTTCAACCCGACCTGCCGTTACACTTGGATTCAGGCTTTCCAAACTACAAGCCGCATATTTTATGCGTACGGAAAACCACACATTTCTCTACGGCAGTAAATGAGACCATATAGGGTTCATAAAATTTGGCAGTGGATTTAATCCATATTGTTAATTTTACAAGCCACATTAGTAAACGCAGAGATATGACGATTTATGAACGGACATTTCATGGTATTTAAAAGTCCCACAGTTAGAAACTTTTTTAAAACCAATTTATATCCCTCATTCAAGAAAAAATTAGATGAAGAAGTAATTTTCTACCGAATAAGCAAAAGAGTGAATATTCCTATGCATGTTGTCCGTGATATAACTGGACTTTTAGGGGCATCGAAAATGAATGAGAAAAATGCATGCTGCTTAAGTTCTCATTTTCCGTAGAGTTTAGTTTTTGCGTGCAGCCGTAAGAAAGTTCATTCGAAAGCCGGTATCCTGGGGTAACTGGAATATTATAGATTTATGTGGTAGGCTGATTAGTTTTACAACCCTACTTAATTAATCTTTTCGGAGCGAAAACGCATTTCAGAATTTCGGATGACGTTTCATGAGTTAGCCCACCTTTTGTAAGTCGTTATGAATCCCACCTAGGACCTTATATGGTTGAACAGGGGAATAATCATCCCCCATGCGTGAGGTTCCTAAGTGCCTACACAGCCCTTTGTCTTAAGCCTCCTACTTCTGACCCTGACCCCTGAAATGTTGCGTAAGGTAGTGACACTTGTTCCCATGCTCTGACTCTTATTCTCTAGTACAAACCTTCTGACGCTAAAGACAAGTCCTGCCAGTAGACGTTTAGTTAATGCGTAATTCAGCCATTATCGTTTAGACGGACACACTGCGTCAGCCCTCACTTATCGGGCTATCTCCGCTCCTCAGCTTATGAGCGAATCGTCTTTGAGGGAGGAGTTTTAATCAGTTGTTTGGGGGCATTTGCCACAAACCCGGACGATTAGGTCCTTAATTTCCACGTTCCCTTCCAATGATTGAGAATTGCAAGTGAAAGAATGACAGGTTACCTTTACAGGACACTTGCGTTCAAAGTAAATGGTACGCACGCCTTTGATGCGCAATTCTACTGCATTCTAAACGAATTCGCGCGTATGTTGCCGCCTTACAGCAATCGCCACCACCGCCTACGAGTAGCTAACGGGTCTATGTCTGCCACTTCATCATCTGTTCGCCAGTTTTCCCGAACGTCTTTGTGCACAGGTACCCAGGAGGCCCGAGAAGACAGCCCATTAACGACAAGCACTTGTTAAGTGTGTAATTTGGCACAGGTCAGTGATTAATGAGCGAAAAGGGTTTGCAGACTTTGATTTTTTTCTGTCCTAAAAGGCTTCAGTAAAGCAAACGAAACCGGTAATGGGGAAAGTGCAGAAGGCCCTCAGTGATTTGCCGATTAACGGAGACAAAGCTCTGTACTTGTATTTGCGCATTAACGACGGAGATTTGCTGGTGATGTCACCACTTGGAGGCACGGTGAGATGGTCAGGGATTGGTCCAGCTTGTGTCCACGGTAGACGCCATATCCCACGAAAAGCTGGCTGAAACAGTTGGCAAGTATTACCGACAAAAACGTGCGAAAAATGGAGTTGCCTCTTCTGAATTACTGGCTACATTAACCAGGTCTTATTTCGGCCCTAGGAGGAACAGATAGGATGACTGGAGTGGACTTCAGTTGCCTTGGCTACGGAGAGATGACGGTTGGGAAATAAATCAGAAGTCGCTACTCCAGTCTGTTTTGCAGGCGGGGTTTGATCCTGCAGCCATACGCCAGCCTCGATTACTCCTGGTATTAGTTCACACGCGCTTCCCTGTGCGTGCATCGAGCCCTGTTTGCGCCCTCTTTATTATCTCAATCCAGCGAGCGGCTAAGTAGACTTACTATTGGAATTGTTCGGACGGTCTGGAACTCCGTTGGTTCCACCGCAGTAGTCATGCGCTGTGAATTACCATGCGGTTCCCTCCGTGGCCTTCCAGTTGTGATCGCGCCCTCTTTATCCCCTTAATCCAGCAAATGGCTGTCGAGGAGAGCGTGTACACGCCACTTTCACTCTATTCCCTGCGCGTGCTTAGAGCTCTGCTTGCATCCTCCTTTCCTTCCTAATCCAGCAAGTGGCTAAGTTAGGTATGCTATCTAACACTGTTTTAGTAAGCTAACCATATGGTATCATTGAAGCGAACAGGCGAGTCCCAGGTAGCAGTTAAGAAGATGAAGATGCGATCACTGAAATAAGAAAATTATTTGCCTGACGTTTTGGATTCCCAGTCGAATCAATCATCAGAGACATTCGCAGATAGAGCTGAAGGCTGCCACGGCAGGAAACGTCTGGAGTCGTTTACCGGATCTGGTGTAGTTGCGGACAAAGCAATTATGTCGGAGAAACTGGGAGATTATTCCGTACGCGACTTGCCGAGCACGCAGCAGCAGTGAGGCGGGGAGACGCTAACTCTCAGGTGGCGGCACACTCGACGGGACCCGGCCATATTTTGAAATTTCAAGAGGCCGAAATCCTCGCAAGGGGTGACAACCGCGTGAGCCGCGAGTTGCTCGAGTCATGGTTCTCAGGCCCGCAATGACCTCCCGGTACCCTAGTCCGTTTTGCGATTTTCCTTGGGCAGGAGAATCAGTCACGTGGGGAGGACGCGGGCGAGCAATCATCACGGTGACAGTGAGCCAGTTTGCCGAGCAATCGTCACACCAGCATCCAACACGGCTGACGAAATCGCGGCAATTAACGACTCGGACTCGGACCGACAAGCCACCACCGCATCAATTACGATCCCAGCGGTGATTGCTAGAACTGTTAATTGCAGTGCGCATACGGTCCCACGGCAGCCACGTGCTATAAATACTGCACTCCCGATGCCACCATCAACTCTATCTGCGAATATCTCTGATGATGGATTCGAGTGAGAATCCGAAACGTCAGGCAAATAAATTTCTTTTTCCAGTGATCGCATCTTCATCTTCCATATGGTATCAATTAAGTGGAGCTTCAAGCCAAACCTCGCTGTTTATTTCTGAGACGTTCCTATCGATTAAATTAAGCAACATTCTCTATTCCTTTGTCAAATGCATCGGAAAAATGCAAAACCAGAAGAAATACGGCCGATTCTCGTGGAACTGACTTAGAATATATATTTGAACTGCAGGCTGCTGGCAAACTGCCGTACTTGATATTACACTAATTTCTAGAGAATATTTAAGTGCCAACGTCACTGGAGGACTATTTTCAAAACTTATCCTACTTATGGTGTTTTTTGACTTGGGTATTTTCATGGGCAGGTGTTATATGCCTCTAAAACTGAAGTCCTCACATTTCACGCAATTTTTAACGATTTCAGAATTCTGATTTTCCTAAAAGTTGTTATTTCTAAATAATTTAGCGTTATCCTCTTATCCAGCTATGGCTGTTTCGGGGAAAGTGTGTACACGCCAACTTCACTCGCTTCCCTGTGCTTCCTGCTTGCACTTCCTTCCCCTTCCTAATCCAGCGGATGGCTGTGTTAGTTATTTTACCTAATATTGTTTTAGTAAGCTTACCATACAGTATAAATCAAGTGGACCTGCAGGACCAAGCCTCGCCAACATGCATTCACTAACGATATTTCTCCGCTATGCGACCGTCTAGGGCTCTCGATGGGAGCTCCAAACGAAACGGCACCCCGTCCCCTCCCCCCATATGTCGTCCTTTAACCCGTATTGGTCGATGAAGGCCACTGCCGTATGAAACTCACTGACACCATTAAACGCGATTTTAGAGTAGGGAAATTTGTTTACTTAGTCAGTGCCACTGCTACTGCAAACGAAGCACACGGTGAAATACTGGCTTGTTTACTAAGAATCGTCTCAATTTCTGATGTCAGTCACGCTCTAGGAGGAAAATTACCACTTAGATAAAACGGTTCTCGCATTAACCTCCAATATTTGCATGAAATCAGGTATATTTTTTATTATTTTGCAAGAAATAATGTCCTTTTTAAATAGAACTTTTTGAAGCAAGAATGAATGCTAGCCGAGTATGCGCTCAATCAATGTCCATAGTTTTAGTATTCAAGAGATGTTGGCGACCCGGGAATGATCATTTCTAGCTTATTTGCCGGTACAAGCTCTCAAGATTTGGAGTCAAGTCCGTTGATCTTCAAGCAGCCTCTTCGCCAGCGCGCTGAGGTCGGGAATCCTGACGAATCAGATGGTACCGGTTTCGCCATAAGGCTGGTCTGCGGAGCACGCAGGTGATAGTATGGTGACGAGCAATCAATAATAGAGGAGTGTTTGACAGCTAAGGCGAGGACACTGGAATAGGCGTTTTCTACGTGTTTGCCGCCATCAGCCAGTGATGCCCTATCTCCCCCTCCCCCCCCTTGGGGGGTGAACACCCCAGATCCGAACCCCGAGCCAGGTGATCATCGAAAAAGGCTTTCACCAATGAACTAGCTTTCTCGCTTCGCTTCACTACCGGCAAAGACAAGGCAGATGGCCAGACATACCTAAGCCCGAAGTGTGGAAGCGCTGGACTTCTAACTAACAGGTCGCAAGATCGACCCCCAGGTGTTCCACTCCTCGGGGTTGGGTATGAATGGCTGACGATGGTTAGTAAGCCAGAAATGGCCATTCCAGTCTCCCTTGCCTTTGTCAGTAATTCCAGTCTGCCTATATCATGCGCCGCTGTCCGGCTGCTGGTTGGGCTCGAGAGAGAATGCCCGTATGGCACAAGGGGACGAGGGAGTTCCGCAAAAACGATCGATGATTGCCCAATACCACCGTTTTCGCGTAATGTCTCCTGAGATCCGGAGCATTTAGTCACATGAGATTGGCGTGCCGTGAGTTATCCTTATACGGCACGGAAGGGAGTGTGACAGAGATAAAGTATATGATCAGGATAGGGAAAAGCTAACCTGTGGAGAGTGATACAAGGAGTTACACTGATGTGTCGTCCCATAGAAGCGTACTGGAGCCGCCTCAAAAAGAAACTACGCGAAGGGGCCCCGTGTCAGGTAGGGCGGTATGGGTTCCCTGTGGACGAGGTGCAGTACCATTTTTGATTGAGGCTGAACATCGTGGGACCTAAAGGAGGCGCTGTAGACCTTTCTAACTCATATTGCGGACGTAAAGGAGTAGGTCGCGTCGTAATGTTATCCGTCGGGCACATGGACATGACGACGATGTGGGCGATGGGAATATGCGCAGGAAGACGCCTCTTGCAACCCCTCGACTGCGAATAAACAATTTGTTTTTTACTAAAATATTACGCATAGGAGGTACAGGACAATGAGTCCATAAAGACATTTTTTTTAGTACCGCGTCGTCGGGGCGGTTTAGTTCAATGAATACCATCCTGCAGGGTTAAGCGCCGTGAAAGGGCGTGACTGGATTCCTACCAAAAACTATACCGAACAACGTCTGCGTAGAAAAATGTACTAGCCAGTTCACGATAACAACCCGACCCCAGTCATGTACTTTATCCTTACTGTGAGTGTTTCCGCTTTGCCTCTGAGTTGAGGTCTACAGTCCACACAGACGGTCGCACTGGGACGATAATCGATCGATTTTGCAGTGCAGGATTTAAGGCTGAATTGTGTTTCTTTTAGGCTGCATCGCGCTCTTTATCGCGTACGATTTCATTTTGGAAGCTTAAAACCTTCCGTTAATGTCTTATGGGGTTTCGATGTTTGGCACTCCAATAAGATGTTTGGGGGAAGATAATTCCTTCCTAAGGATAATGAGAAAACTCAGTGAGTTACAGAATTCAACTTGCGGTATTTCTTCTCAACTCGAAAGTTGCAAAATGTTTTAAAGAGCATTTGTCAAAGGTTCATGGGAGAACTAACAGAGCTTCACCCTCAGTTGTTTCAAAGCGCAAGTCCGCTTAATATCCACTTATAAAAAGCGTAAATTTGCGGAAATACAGGATTTTACGGCGGCCCATTGGCCTTTCCCCAGCTGTTGCATGACCCTAAGAAATTTCAGAAGATTCGGCCTCAGTTTTTGCAAAACTCCTAGTACAGTTATAGCCCGTGGCCTGGCAGAAGAAACTCCATGAAATTCGCTCTGAGTCGAGGAAACGACCGTTCTTAAAGAGAAGTCATAGTTTTGTTTATAGGTTACTGTCTAAAAGTCAAGAACTAATTTATTTTTTTGTCTTTTTTATGTATACTCCCCGTCTTAGTCGACCTATTCCTCATTTTTGCTTGTCCTTCTTTCCTCATCAATATATAATTTTATTATCTCTCCCTCCGTTAACTTCTTTCTTCTGTGCTTTTCGTTTTTATGCCCTTCTTCCTCTTCTCCTGCTCCTGCTCCTCCTGCTCCTCCTCCTCCTCC
>CACRXP010000225.1:324040-337071 GCA_902702965.1 Spirometra erinaceieuropaei
ACTACTGCTACTACTACTACTAATACTACTACTACTACTACTACTACTACCACCACCAAAATCTCCTCCTCCTCCTCCGCCTCCTCCTCCTCGCCCCCCGCCTCCGCCTCTGTAAGCCCTTGGCCCCACCTGCGCGAGATTTAACAGAAATCTACTATGGTGGCTGACACTCCCCCCCCTTCATTTAACGTCTTGGTTGAACTGTTGCCTTACTGACCATTCTGACATTTTCGCACCACTCGAGGGAAAAAGGGCTTTTTCCTCGGGATGGAGTATCCGGTAAGGCACTGGCTGCTGCGGCCCCCGAACTCGGACCAGAACTGTCTAAACCCGCAGGAGAGGGCAGAAGCAGTAACAGCTATCCGATATTCACAGAAAACACTTAACATCGGCGCAGCATCCTAACGCACCTACGACGCCCTGGCAACTCCCTCACGCCGCAAGGAACTTAGCCCATAACGGTGATTACTCGCGTTAACTGCATCCTGGAGCCCAACACGTTAATCATTATGGTCTTTTTAATGCTTTAAATGGCGGAAAGCACACCACGGTCTACCTGGGTGGTAATGCACTTTGCAGGGTAGCCTACTTTTTGTACTGACCGACCTCCGTGAAACACACGGAAGTTTTTTTTGAAGCGAAGCTGCATTACTGTGATTAGGATGGAACATTCAGTCATGCGAATCATGAAGGAATGCGCTGCCAAATTTGTGTGCGTGCTTTTTTTAACTGGTGCACGGAAGAACTCAAGGGATGCAGGCGTCTGCTATGCCAGGATCAGCAAACCACGACGCTCGCAGCCTGGTGTACGCTGGCAGTTCTCTGGCGCTCTCGCTAGCTATGCAGGTCGTGAAGATGGCTGTCCAGTCACCCTCATCTTTCTGACCCTTGTGGTGCTGATTTTGTTGGTTAAAATCCTGGTCAAGTGTTAGTTCTGGACCATAGGGTGTGGTGTTACGCCTAGGTGTGGGTCCGGCCATGCCATTCACCTGCCCTCTTGACTGTTTCCGGACACTGGGCCCAGTTTGGGAGGATATATTTCGGTAGATGTTGCTCAAGTCTACCCTCAACATAAAATAAATCACACGCAAGTCGTCTTGCATGCTTCACCTTGCTGTGTAGCTCACAGTGGACATCTGATGATGGGTTTGAGCAGGAATCCGAAACTTCAGGCTAGTATAGCTCTTGTCCCAGCGCTCGTGTCTCCTTCTTCAAGACAGCGGACATCGTCCCAGTCGAACTGTCCTTACATAGATGAAATTGCACGGCAGCCACGTGCTATAAATACTGCACTCCTGGTACCACCATCACCTGTATCTGCGAATGTCTCTGATGATGGATTCGAGTGAGGATCCGAAACGTCAGGCAAATAAATTTCTTGTTCCAGTGATCGCATCTTCATCTTCTGAACTGCTACCTGGAACTCGCCTGTTCGCTTCTATCAGCAATTGCATGTATGCTGTACGTTGTCGTGTCTTCATGAAGATGGGAATACGCCCATTGTAGGGGACTTCATGGCTATAAAAGTGTTTGACGGGTTCGAACCAACACTAGTACAGTTAAATACCTGCGGGTTTATTTAATGCTGCATGCAATGCAATACAGACAGGGAGGGGCATACAAAGTGCAAGGTGGCGAGACACCTATGGTGTGGATCCGGAACCCTAGGAACGACCGATGCCACATACGTGGTCCTTCAGAATACACGTGGATGACTGAAATATTTAGCGTCAGAAAATGCTGATCTTTCAAGAACAACGTTTCATGAAATTCCTCGAGGATTAGTAAAAGAGGCTGACCCTAAAAAGGCATGTCTCGGAGATTTAACTCCAAGTCCTGCACTGAGTAATTTCTGAAATTATTCACTTGATTATTCTCTGGAGTTCCTATACCAGAAACCGCATAGAGAACGCTGCGGGTCCCACTGAAGAGCCGAACCCCTCGCAGTTTTGTCTCGCAGCGGAAGAATATTGGCGAAACACGTGTCTGGACTTTTAGCAAGTATCTACTTCGGGAGTACGGTATAATACCTTTATCATATATACAGTAGATGTGCTAACCCATGAAATGTCAATCAAAATTTTGAAATGCGTTCTCGTTTCGAAAAGATAAATTAAGTAGCATTGTAAAACTAATCATGATGCAGCATAAATCTATAACGATCCAATTACCTCAGGGTGTCAGCTTTCGAAAGAACTTATTTTCGGCTGCATGCAAGATCTATACTCTGCAACAAACGACTACTTAAGTAGCATGCAATTTTCTCATTGATTTTCGATGCCCTTGAAAATTCAATTATATTTCACGGAAAACATGCATAAAAATATTCATTCTTTTATTTATTCGGTAGAAAATTCCGTCTTATTCCAATTTCATGCTCAAAAGAAGAGTATAATTCGGTAACTGGATCATTACAGACTTATGCTGCATCATGATCAGTTTTACAACACTACTTAATTTATCTTTTCGAAACGAGAACGCATTTCGAAATTTTGGTTGACATTTAATGAGTTAGCGCATCTACTTTATATATATATATATATATATATATATATGTCAAGTGGGCGTTTGACCCTCAATGTTGTGGTTAGTATCTCACTCTGTCACATTCTGTCCGCCAGCCAGCTTGCTACTGGCGACAACGAACGCTCTGTCAGAGGACACATACCACATATAATACATGAGCAGCTCGCTAAGAGTGCAACAGGCCAGACGCAGGTAGCTGTTTCAAAGCCGTTACCGATCATCAGTACGTCATAGGCCTTATGAAGTGAGGTATATAATCATGTCAAGTGGGCGTTTGACCCTCACTGTTGTGACGTACTGAGGATCGGTAACGACCGTGAAACAGCTGTCTGCGTCTGGCTTGTTGAACTCTTAGCGAACTGGGGGAAATCCGTCTTCACGGTACATCGGCACATTCCTTATCAGAAAAAATATGATTGGCCCAAATCCATCATTCATGGCATAGAACACAGTTGACTGACGGGTTAATTCGGTCATTCCCAGAATCTGGTTTCAGTGGCGCCTTCCTTAGGTGGTTTTTATGACATTCTCAAAAATGGGATGCTCAAGCCGCCTTATTTTAACACGGCACGCAAGATGGAGACCAGTTCACGTGTGACACGCGTGAACGCTATACTTACCATTGGCAGTTCTTGCATCCGGGCGCAACTCCGGTCGTCTTAACTATGTCATACTATCGGAACATGGAAGAAGGAGGAAGCGAGAGAGCGGTAGATGCTGCGCAAGTCCATCTCAATACAAACAAACACGTATGTAAGTTAGCACTGTTGGGTTCGCTACTCGAGGCAGCGTTTGGCGTCGTCGCAGGCGACGAGGAAATTCTTGAAAGACCTATGACGTCATATATATATATTCAATCAGGAATGGGCGCACATCGATCTATTGGCTTCCCGAAGCAAAGAAACTCCGTATGGGTGCAAAGGTCGCGAGCAGGTCACAAACATATACATTTATGTGTTGATAGAAGCGAAAATGCGCGTCTCCGGACATAAATGAGGAGAAAGGACGATCTCGGGAACCATAATTTTACTGTTCTGACGTTTCAAAAGCATACAAGCTTCCATCGTCGGAGGTGAGTGTGGTATTGCGCCTCACTGTATTAATAAGTGGGTGACAATCATGTCAAGATGAGCTTTTTTACATATGAAGTCAGAGCGGCAGGGAGAAAGGGACAGGAAGGGAGTCTTAGAGCGTCTTTTTGCCGGATGAGGGGGTGGTGGATCAACTTTAGTGGTCACTAGCCTTCTGCACACAGGGACTGGGGCGGACGGGGGGGAGGGAAGGTGAAGGAATGTGCTCAATCTACATCGGGGACCGGCGTTGAGACGTTGGTGGTCGTCGCCCGTACCTCCATTGACCTCAACTGTCGTCCAAGCCTGGCAATCTTGTTTAAGCCGCAACGACTGTCCGTTTTCTCGTCCACCGGACTAGTAGATAGACCAGCTGTGGTGAAGACTGCGCCTTCGTCGGAACCCGGTTGAGGGCTGGCTGAGTGCATATTCGCCATGGACTCGCTCATGTTTGGATTCATGTTTCGCCTGGGTTCACGTCTGTTCACTTCTTTACTGAGCTGCGCCCGGAGGGCTTGATAGGCAGCGGGAAGAGCCACACAACGGTTTATGGAGGTTGTCCCCGTGTGCCAAGCCTCGATTGTTTCCCTGGCTATGCGGTCGCTTCCTCGGCCCAGAATTTCGGCATGCTGAAAGACGAACGTGTGTCCGGAATCGGCGCAGTGTTAGGCCACCAGAGACAAAAGGTCCATTCGCCTTACTGCCCTCATGTGTTCTCCAACAGGTGTCTGCAGTTGTTTGCCCGTCTCCCCAATGTAGTTGATTTCGCAGGATTTGCACTGAATCCGGTAGATGACGTTCGTGTTTTCACCTCGTGGCAGAGGACCTTAGGTCTCATGACCAGATGTCGAATTGTTGACTCTGTTCGGTGGGCGATACCGATCCCCAGCGGTCTTAAGAGACGGGAAACCACCTCAGAAACGCCGTCGATGTATGGTAGCGCCCGCCATATTTTTGGCCGTTCTGTCACCAAACATCGGCTCGGTCCGGTTTGTCTGCCGCGTTCGACGAAGTTGCGAGGATACCCGTTGGCCATGAGGAGGCGCTGGAGGTAGCATAGTTCTGCCCGCTGCAAAGTGTTTCTGCCCTTTTGTCGAGTGCTCGCACACAACTGCGTTTTTGGCCTAACGGGTGCTTACTGTAGTAGCACAGGATTTGGCGTGCATTAGTGGCCTTCTGATATACCGCCATTTTTAGGTGCCCATTGGGTTATCGATGGACGAGAACGTACAGGAACGGCAGTTGGTTGTTGGCTTCTGCCTCCATTGTGAACTGGATATCAGGGAAAACAGAGTTGGGGACATCATGGAATTCTTGAACCATTTGCCGCTTAATGATAAAGAAGGTTTCATCGACATATTGAGTCCAAAATTTCAGCTTATGGGTTGCGAAAACTAGGGTCTCTACTATTTGAAGAATTGCCTCTGCGATGAAGCCCGAGAGCGGCGATCCCATTGGCGTCCCCTTGACCTGCTCGTAGGTCGTGCCTTCGAAGGTAAAGTACGTTTTCAGGCAGAATCTCAGCAATTGGACGAGATGTCTCCGTTTTACCGTCACGTCCGTCTCGTCGTACTGACTCTCGAGCAGCTCGCTTTCCGTTTCGACTGCCACGTCTTGCGAAATCGAAGTGAGAAGAGAAATGAAGTCGAATGACCCCATGACCTCGTCTTCGGTAAGTCTCATCCCTTTGATCCGCTCCAGGAACTGATTCGCTGAACAGACTGTCGTGCCCGCATCCGAGGTGAGAGACCTCAGGTTTCGGAACAGCCATTTAGCCAAATTGAATGTAGGTGCGCTGCGCAATGCGACGACTGACCGGAGGCTTCGGGTACCTTTGGTAGTACGTAAAACCTTGGTGCAGCCGCGTCTATTGGCTTAATGTGACAAATGATTATACCGCACTGTCGACTGAGGTATTAGCTGAAAGTCCAGGCGCTGTTTTATCGATTTTTCTGATGCTGAATGGCGCAGCTGCGAGAGGTTCGGCTCCTTAGTGGGTCTCCCAAAGTTCTCTATGTGGTTTCTGGTGTTTGAACTCCAGAAAATAATCAAATTAACTAATTCAGGAATTATTTAACTTAGGACACGTATTTAGGCGTTCCAGACATGACTTTTTAGGGTCAGAACCGAAATGCCAATGAATATTTGAGTTGAGGACAATCATAAACTGTCAAATAATCAAGAAATCGCCATTCAACAAACACCTCAGGCCTGACCCTAAAAAGTTATGTCCCGGATCCTCAATGCTATGTCCTGAACTATATAATTTTTGAAATTCCGACCGACATATATATGCATAGGAAGCTAGCCAGTCTCGTGAAATTTTAATCGAAGACAAAGAAGAAGCTTTTCGAAAAGAACAATAAGTTGTACTAGAGCGTTTTTAATCCGGCAACAAACGCCCCCAAGTCTTATGATGAACTGGGGCACCAGTTTTGAGGACGTATATGATTAACGTTGTCTTTTGATAAAGAATTTGACTTCCTTTCATTATACATAAGTATAGGTTCTCTGGCAAGGACTTTTTGCCATTTTAATTTTTCGCTTTGCGACGAAGCAATGGGACCCTATATGCACAAATATATTGCAGGTTTCCGATTCGAAGACTTGGCCTTATCCTCATAAAACTGCAATTCACGGGTCCACGAGCAAAGGCAGGCAATAATTCCCCCCCGGAACTCCAAATGTTTCATAACTGAGTGCGACCCCTCGCCGACTGCACTTTTTGCCTCCCCCAGCGGCCCATCAGTCGGGCTAGAGTGTTCATCTGGTTCGCCGGCCTTTTGTTCACGGCGCCGGCGTTATTTGACGAGAGGGAAGTACGACCGCAGCACGGAAAATGTCAGTGGGAAAGGTCGCCGACAAAGCCGCGTCATCAACAACACAACAGCTGCCAGAGTGAGGGCGTGGGGGGGGGCAGGGTACACGCCAGGATCGGTACCACTCCCATCCTTCTCTGGGATTTAGAGTGCGGGGGAGAGAACCACATCAGAGGGGACTGCCGCGTTCGCGTCCTCCCCTCCTCCGGTGCCCAGCATCTGCTCCATCAGATGGCTGGCTGTTAATAGGAATAATATTAATACTGCAAATTACAATGCTCTCGGCCCATCGATGTCAGGGTACTCGCGAGCGATGGTGATAAAAATGACGCCGAGAGACCTGACGCCTGTCCCGAAGACCTGGAATGCAACGCTCCCCCTCCCCCCGGCCGGCCAGAGATAAATCTCTCAGAACCAGGGAGGCGGTGGCGGTGGCTGCAGGAGCAGGACGAGGGAGCATTTCGCCGATATGCACGGGCACACTACAACATCGCAATAAACGCACGAATGTGCATTGCGTGCCTAGGTGCCGGGGCGGTGATGCTGTTCGGGGCGAGGGAAGTCAGCGTAGGGTTACGCGTCCTTCGAACGACTGCCATAGCGTTGTCCCTGCACCCACAGAGTCCTCTTTTGTGTAACTTCGGACCCGGAGGTGGTGGAACTGCCTGCCATTCTGTCGCGCAGGGTGTGTGTGTGAACTTCGTTCACCCCCACGCCCCCCCCCCTCCTCCTCCCTCTCTCCAGCCCACACAGCATACACACATGCGTTCTTCTGGGTTATGTGGGCAAGGCGGTGCTCAAAGAGCCGTCTTCTGCCCTTCTGTTGTGCCTTTTTCAAGGAATCTCACGAATATGCCCATCACCCCCCACCTCCGTCGAACCAGAAGTTTTGACCGACAACGAGGTCACCGACTGTACGATCATCTTGAACTGCAGAGTTCATTAGAAAGGTTGGTGATGCAACTGTAGACCTCTTTACAGACACCCAGAGTAAACGTATTACTGCCTTAAACAACAGCTCATGCGGGCCTCACTGTTTCAGGAAGAGAACAAATGTTCCCACGTTCAGAAGATTTCTGATAAGCGAGGACATACGCGAGGGGTAAATAAGTTAACCGGGGGGGGGGGGACGTTAGTGGACCTTGCAGTAGGGGGAAAGACCAGTGGTCTGATTTCGGCAGAAAGGGTTTTAAGGGGTTGGCTTAGAGAGGTAGCCTTGAGGTCTGTTGGAAGCTTTGCCATTTCTCTTTTTTCGATGCGTAAGCGGCTCAAAAATGCTAAAAAGGTGGTATTTTCGAGTTTGAAGGCAATGCTGACCGTTCTAACTGACACAACCCCTGTCGCCGCCCATCGGATCGCGATTTATCGTCTGCGGACAAACGTTTTTTGAACAGACTTCGCCTGCAATTGTCGTTCGGCTGATGTATCTTCCCCCGGCAGCCATAAGGAACGACGAGTCTTTTCCGATGCAGCTTTTCGCACAACGAAAGTTGCTAACGTGCTGCTGATGATGATGTACGAGCCGGAAACGTCATATCGGTTGTCCATCACTATGCGACAGCCCGCCAGGGCTCGGGATCGGAACGTCGACTCAAAACGGATCCGCCCATACTGCGTTCCGCAGTCAAATTACCTAAAACGTTATTCTCGAATGCAGTCAATAGGATCTTAGTCCGTGGCTTAACGGTATAGCGTTAGTTCTACCACGGAGGAGGCCTGGGTTCGAACCTCCGCTCTGGCCGTCCCAGGCGTGTGTGACGGTTGACCTACGAAGGCAGTTTGACGGCCTACGATTATTCTGGTCTGCCAAACTCCTCGACAAACCGCGCTCTGTAATGTTGGTCCTAGAAATACTAGTCTAACTCATATCTTGATCCACAATTGTCCATAGCTGTAATACCGTCCACGACTATATTGGAACGGCATCTCTAAACAAAATGAAACATCAAAGTAGGATGAACTGCTACTGGCTTTCTGCAAAATCTCTCCAGATCTCGCTATCTGGACTTCTTTTACTGGTACAGTGAGTGACAGATCTCATGTAATGCTGGCCGAAATTCCGAAATGCACTTTCGATAAGGAAAGATTACTCCGATAGGGTGTAAAACTGGTTATCTTGCGGCACAATTCTATAATATTTTGAACTCGGCAGGATATTTGCTTTTGAATGCACTTTTTTCAATTTCATATGGAAACCGTACTCGGGAAAGAATGACTACTTAATTAGCATGCATTTTTCACACTGATTTTCGATGGTGTTATGAATTCAAATATATTTTATAAAAACCATGGATAAAAATATGCTTTTTCTCCCTCGTTTAATAGAGATCCACGCCATCTGCATATTCTATACTCAAAAAGGAGTATAATTAGGTTTTAAAAAACTTTCTGACTATGAGATTTTTCAAAACCATGCAATGTCCATTCATGCAGCATCACACCTATCCGTTTACCAATGCTCCTCATGAAATGTATAACCTAGCCCGCATCCATTACAAAATTTTATGAACTCTACATGGTATATCAAAAGAAGAAGAAGAAGAAGAGGCGTTCACCGGGAGGAGTTTATTGGAGGTCCGGCCTTTCGAGCAGTTGATTCGTCTACCCATCTTCAGAGACTGGGAAGTCGGACCTCCAATAAACCCCTTCCCGTTAACGCCTCTTCTGCTTTTGATATGCCGCCTGGGAATCGCATTCGCACTACCATTGATCTACATGGTATCTTCTCAAAGCCATAGAGAAATATATGATTAATCTTACGCGAAAAGCGGGCATTCTTTAGGCCGAAATCGCTAAGCTAATGCAACAGCTGATCAGGTTTCAAACTATTCGGCAATCAAAAAAACTTCTTTAAAACCCAAATATGCACTTTCTTGAAGAGTAATAAATGTGAAGGCAACGTTATTGTCAGCCAAATGTGTACAAGAGAGCACACTTTTGCGATGCAAAGAACATTTTACTAATGAGAGCTGACTAAAATCATGGCCTGTTTTCATCATACACACCCCCTATTTTCGAATAGGCTCGTAACCCTACTGTGCGCAGGTGGCGATTTGGACAAATAGAGCCACTTCAGGCTAACGAAATTCACTGGCGCTTCGTCTGAATACTTTTAGGCAGAAAATGTGAACATCGAGACCCCTGCCTGGAGTCTCCCTGCGAGAACGGTGGCCAATGTCAGTCCTCACCGCTGGGCGACTACCAGTGTTTCTGTCCTCGTTGGTACGAAGGAACCAATTGTGAAATCGTAAGTTTACTACTCCCGCATACACGCACTCATTTATTTCCCGCTTGGACATGCGGGCACAAGGCAAACAATCCTTCCTGCTTGTCCGCGATGCTGGCATTGGACACGGCCTCACTAGCTGCACTCCGGCCAAGCAAGTGACCGCACTGGGTACCTAGAAAGGAACTGAACGTAGGCTAGCTACTTTATCAGCAACGATAAATGTTGTCAATGTCATGAGGACTCATTGTTGATTTCAGTGTGTATGTGTGTGTGTGTGTGTTTGGCTCCCCAAACGGGCCACATGTTAGATGCGATGGACAAACGCGGGGGCCACATCGGACTCTGGCAGGCGTTATCTGTGCGTAATAGCAAATGCCAACATGTAGGGGGTGCGCTGGCGGACCCTGTTGTCGACAGCCGTCGCACAACTGGGATTACTGCCATCACTCTATTGTTTTTGTGGTTGAAATCCTGGTTATTGTTGTGTGGACCAGGGGGTGTGGTGGAACGCCAAGGTGAGGATCCATCCGAGCCATCCACCTGCGGCCTCCCTCGTCTCCGGTCTTCTTGACTCTGTCTTGACACCGGGCTCAGGCGGGGGAGGAGGAGAGAGTGTAGGTAGATGCAGCGCAAGTCTACCCGCACTATAAACCCCTGCGCAAGTCACCGTCCCTGCTCCCACAATGCAGTCTGTGGGGCACACGGTGGACATCGTCGAAATCGACGGTCGAACTGTCGTGTGTGTGTGTGAATTCATCTTGTTGTAAAAGATACTTTCGGAACTCTCGCATCACCCTCACTTCCCACATCATTTTTTCTCACAGGGGAATACCAAGTCAGTTCTAAACGTGCTATGCGGTAGATACTGGTTCATAGACATGCGTGAGGTCTAGGGTCTCTCACCGAGGAGAGTTTCCCCAAAGAAGGAGTCAATGCAGTCCGCTGCAAGCCATATCTACCTGTGGGAAAGTCATGATAATGCGAGAAAGCGTTTGCCCGTTTATCGAGGGGGAAGCTTTGCGTCGAATACAAGTTATTTGAACCTCTCTCTGCCCTCTCCGCCCCGTACTAGTGGCAGGGAAAGCTGATTGGGAGGAACGAGAGGGGATGCAACGTCTGATGCGGTGTCCAGCCGCTGTCTTACATGTACTCCATATATATATATATATGTAAGGAAAGTGGGCACCTACATACATATATACACAGTCACAGGGTATTTCCGTAAAAGTGGTAAGGCCGACCGTTCGAAAGAAGGATGATGAAAGTTCGGCTGTCCTTACCGTGGATGCTCACAGGGTGAGGCACGGACGGTAACTTGCGCGTGAATCCGTTTACAGTGGCGGTAGACTTGTGCAGCACCTAATGCACCCCCTCTTCCCTCATTCATCTATGTTTCGCATCAAGAGCTAAGACGGCAGGAGGCAGGGTCGGGTGCAGTGACTGACGTTTACGCGTCCTCCACCCGCCGGTCGGATTCGCATATGACGGACCCAGTTTCCGCATAGCAAGAAAGGTAGGACGGCGCTGATCCCATCTATTTGCCAGCCTTCCAAGTCACGGTTTTTAGCTCGCTGCTACCTGAGAGCTGGCATCTTTCCTTCTCATTGCCGCTGCTTGATCAACCATGCGCGTCCGGAGAAATCTCCCAGTTTCTCCGACGTAGTTGCTTTGTCTTCAACTGCACCAGACGTTTCGTGCCGTGGGAGTGGGTCTTTCGACCTCATGATTTGGCGCCTGATGGCTGCTTCCGGCCAATGTGCAATCCCAACTCCAAGTGGTGTGAGAAGCCGGCTGACGGCTTCCAAGACGTCACTCAAGTACGGAAGCGCTCGCCAAAATTTAGGACCGGTTGGATTTTATTTCTGTTTACGTCTGCATACGCACTGGTTGACTGTATGCATTCACGCGTAATCCCTTAGTGGTGCGCCCAGTCCCATCGCCAACAGGCTCGGATAGTCGACTGGTGCACGGGAAATGGAAGAGCGAGTGAGTAAGGATCGACACTGAGGGGTCTATTCCCACGGCAAGTCAACACACTCATTATTATATTAAGTCTGACGCGATCGAATTTATCACCAGACTCTAAGAGTCGTGGTTTGGTAGGCTGCCTACTGACTAGATAATTCGGCTCCGATAGTAAATGGCTGGATGACCGGATTTCGAGGTTTATTGGCTTTTCATTAACCTGAGCTTTACGGCAAGTGAGGTCTGAGCCATCCCTACAGTAGCTTCTGCGTGGAACGCGTTGACGAGTTACCTGGTTTTGTCAGCCACTACCTGCGCGTCCATCTCCGGCCGTCTTGTCGTTGGAGCAAGGTGAGTGAAGTAGGAGAGCGAGAGCGAGAGAGTGCGTGTGTGGGAGGAGCTGCGCAAGTCCGCTGTCATTATGGCCTACCTCACGGGCAAGCCTGCCGTGAGAGAAGCGGTGGACGTCGTCACCTACGAGGTGAGGAATTTTCGACCATCGGTGAGGGCGGTTACATCATCACCAATACCACAACCATCGCGGCCACCGCCGCCACCACCACCACCAAAAGTGCAGTCTCATCGTTCTGTCTCTGCTCCTTTTCCTAGGCCAAGCAACCCTGCAAACGGAACTCCACCTGTCGTGAGGGCACCGACCACTGTGAAGTCCTCTACGAGTCATTCGAGGCGCCAAGTGCCAGGCCTGGCTCGACACCGTCCATCGGCTCTCGCATTTCGGGTTTCCGTTGTGTCTGCAAACCCGGCTTCGAGGGTGCTCTGTGTGAGAGGGAAATTGATCACTGCCGCAACCATCGCTGTCAGAATGGTGCCCAATGCGTGAACCTCATTGACCGATACAGATGTGTCTGTGCCTCAGGTACGGAGTGAGATATTTGCTTTTTTCTCCGACATTTTGCTAGAAAAGAGTTTTACGACAAAATTTGCTTTTTCTCGAAAGCAAGTGTTTATGCCGGTCTGTCTTTTTTCGGTTAAATTGCAGGGTTTACGGGAGACTACTGTCAAAACATTTTAACAGCCCCCTCGGAGCCGAGGCCCAATTCCCCACATGAGGTCTCCGACTCAGAAATGAACCGTTTCTGCGAGTCTATTGGTTGCTCGGGAACGAATATGACCTTGGGTACCTGCAACGGTCGATGCGTTCTTGCCGGCTGTTTTGACGATCAGCAGCTACGCGCCTGTTCACCCTGGATGCAGTGTCTGGAGGCCACCAAACACACCTTCCGCGTTGGAGAAGCCTCCTGTGTAGAGAGATTTCGTGATGGAATTTGCGACCGTGAATGTGCAATTTCAAGTTGCTTCCAAGATGGATTTGATTGTGTCGAAACTGGGTAAGGGCATTCCGTCTAATATTTCACCACCACCACCACCACCACCACCACCACCACCACCACCACCACCACC
>CACRXP010000225.1:349700-368834 GCA_902702965.1 Spirometra erinaceieuropaei
CATCATCCTCACTGCAGCCACAAACAGCACGAACAATAGCAAAAAGAACAGCAGCAATATCTACTACATAATCGTCATCGGCAACATCTGCATTCTCATTCGCAAACCTAGTTCATCTTACTTGCGGATATTGCTTAAGATGTGTGCGTAATTTTGTGTTTAATCACGATCACCACCACCACCACCACCGCCGCTACAGTCATAATAATAGTAATAATAAACATCTGCAACAACGGCACAGCAGCATCATAATTGCAGTTGACGTCACTGCCATTTAACTCATCGCAAGCTCTACAGCTATGCCCGCAGCTCTCAGCTACCACAGACAGCAACAGGAGCTTTGAGAATCTGTAGATGAAGACGGCGATTGTAGTCTTTTAAAATCCACGCCTTTGCCCCACCACTTTGTTTCACATTTCAGCCGCATGGGGCAGGATGTAGTAAACGACCGTTTGTCGCGCACAAAACGCAACCTAGACATCGCGGGGGGGGAGGTATATTAGATGAAAGCGACACGGTCTAGTCTAGGGCATGCTTGTCTACGACCTCCAAGACTCCTACTGCCATCACACAGGCTTATTACTATACGCGAAGTTGACCCCGCACCAGTAAAAATCAGTAACTCGCTCCATAATTTTCTCCCGCCCCTTAAAGACTCTTCATTCATTCAGTCAATCGATAAGATGGCTGAGGTCTGGGCTCGAGTCCTATTTGCCTCTACCTGTTTTTTCCAGATACAAATTCTGTCGAATGACTAACTCTTTTATACCTAATTGCAGCCTGAGGAGGGGCTGGGGCTTCTCTGCTCCGACGGGTTGGAGGCATTCACTCCGGCGGCTGGCCGGGGGGTCTATCCCAGCGCTCAGTCGGTTAGGGGTCCCGGCCTTCCGGACCAGCCAGTCGCCTTCCATTCAGCTGAGGCCACTCCCAGGACGGCCAACCTGCGACATGCCACAAAGTCTGCCACTGATAACTGTCCGGCGGCTGCACTCACCTCGGAGCTGACGGCTACAATGCGCTCCTGCGACGGCCTCCATCCAATCACCACAGAGGCCCTCACCAAGCTGGAACACATAGTGCGTAACAGTCAAGTCCTCCTCCAACAGCAACAGCAACGGCAGCAACAAAACCTTCTGAAGCGCTCCTACTCCGCCATTGACGCTGGAAGCATGCAGGCCTACAGTTTTCAACCAGTGGACAGCGGAGGGCCGAGCGAGGCCCGCGCCTTTCTTCCTCCCTCGCGGGGTTGCTCTGGCGGGGTCAGCGGAGCAGTAGGAACCGGTGGAGAGAAATTGCAGCATCAGGAGTGTTTTGTCACTACCCGAAATCCTCTCAACGGCGAGACAATTCTGCACTTGGCTGCACGCATGAATGTCGGAGCGCGAGCCATCCGCCGGCTCTGTGGTAGTTTGGTGGCTGAAGAGGGCACCGCCTCAGACCCCACCCTGGCTCTGCTGTGTCTAGACAAGGATGGACGCTCACCGCTCACTGCTTCTGCAGCCACTGATGGTATTGAGACCACAACTGCGCTATATCGTCTCGAGAGGGAGGCCATCACCTGCAGTCGGAGTCATGCTTCTGCTGCAAGTGGAGCCGGCGGCGAGGGCGGAGCTGAGAAGCCAGCCGAGTCACGCCGACGTACGCGACACATTGAGATCCGCAGGTCTACTCCGCTTATGGTATCGCTAAAAGCCGGCTGCAGCGAGGTAACCAAACTCCTCCTGGACGAGGGTTGCTCCATCCAGGGCGTGGATGAGACAGGACGCAATCTGGTGCATTGGGCAGCCGTCCTCAATGCTGCACCCCTGCTCATCCGCATCTCACACACCAAGGGCTTCACACGCATGCTCGAGGCTCGCGATGACTGTGATCGAACTCCCCTGATGTTGGCAGTGCGTGAGAACTCCCTAGAGGCGGCGCAGATCCTGTTGGAGCACCAGGCAGCCATTGACGTCTACGACTACACTGACAGTTGTCCCATTGACGAGGCCAAGGCGAGGGGTTTCACGCGAATGTTGGCTTTGCTGATGGAATACAAGCAGAGACGCAGTCTGCCCGGTAGCCGGCTGGCAGGGTCTGCATCTCGACAATCCTCATCCAAGGACCTTCCAGGCAGCACTCCCTCCTCCAGTTCATCAACCACCGGCGACGGAGCCGATGAAGAAGAGGGGACTGGTGGGAATTGCACCGGCTCGGAGATGGGTGCTCTCGGTAGCAGCAGTGGCACTGGCGGCGGGGGCGGTGGCAGCGGTGGTGGCGTTGGTGATTCATTGACTTTTCAGTCTCCTAACCAGCCCTTTTCGTCTGCTTATGCAACACCCTCCCAAGTCTCCTCTCCCCAGCAGGAGGAACGGGCTTGGCAGCAGCAGCAACAGCAGCGACGGACCGACGGAATGTCCGACCTGCTCTTAGAAAAGCCCAAGTTTGAGGACCAGCATGCCTCTCCGCTTCAGGGTACTTGGAGTCCAGCCTCTAAAGAGCCCTCCCCACCCTCTTCGTCCTCTACTGCTTCCTCCTACTGGCAACCACATCCACCAGGCAGCGGCCTGGTCAAATACGGGAACCCGGTTGATCCGGCAGCAATGACCTATAATTACAACCAGATCGGCCCAATGGGAGACAGCGAGCCTCAGTTTCCTGCGCCTTACAGTCTGGCGACGGCGGAGATGACGACACCCCCTGTGTACAATCAGCTGCCATTGGCTAACGGCTATAGTTGCCCCAGTGGGACCAATAGTAGCACCAATAGCAGCAGCAGCAGCAGTTCCCATTCTGCAGCGCCCGATCAGCAGTGCTTTCAGTTAGGCGGCTCCTTCAAGTATGCCGGAGGCGTTCCAGACTTTGAGTCCACGAAACCGGTTTTCAACTGCGGAGACGGTGCCCCCTGTCGCAGCTATCCGCAAAACATCCGTCACATGTCTCCCATGGCAGCTACAGGCTTCATGCACCCAGCGGACCCAACAGTAGCCGAAGACGCTTTTGGGTCACCGAAGGCGGCGCACATGGTAGCCCCGCGCTCAGGGCGTGGTTACCTCATGGGCCGCTCAGCCGCAGCTGCGGCAGCAGCGGCCGCTGCAGCCACGCCAGTGGACATCCGCGGTGGCCAATCAACTCGCGGCATGTTTGTCCTTCAGCTATAGATACGCACATATCAGACCATCAAGGTCAACCTCTCTGGTCACGGCTTCCCAACTGTCGCCGATGGCAGCAGATGAACTTCCCTTGCTTCCTCCTCCTTGACCACACCTCTTCCCCGCGTTGGAAATCCAGTTTCCCACCCCTCCTAGCCCCCCTCCTCTACAGTCTTCATTGATCAGACGGGAATGAGGTCTCCCGAGTCCCCTATCACCCGCTTCATGTGGGACCCCAAACTGGGCCGCAGCCACTGAACTCGACTAGTGGTGGGCATGTCGCCTGCTGAAGCTCGTACCGGTGGACAACTCACCACACACATACACAAACTCCTCGGCTGCTTTGCGCGCTACCAACCCTCTGTATATTGTTCCTTCGTTTGCCTTTATTAAGTATACTGTCTGCCAAAATGTACCTATGTGCCTATAAATACTCTGGCGTTTCTGAGACAACCGCCATCAGCCTATCCCCTTTGAATAAACTCTTCTGCACAGCGCCTAGTGATCACATGTCTTCTGATGCTTCCGACGTGACAGCAGATGGCGGGCAGAGGGGAGGGGGGAGGGGAAGAGTTTTCTTCAGCACCGCTTTGAATATTGTGACTGTTTAAGGTATTCCGAATGTAAATGAGATACTACCAGGTAGGAGACGAGGTTCGGTTGACTGGAACCGCAAAAGACGTGTGTGATGACCTTAGGAGGTTCTGCGTGTGTTTTGAAGAAGTCAGTATGGTGGTGTTGTTGATGGTGGTGCCTCGCCATTGGCTGCTCCCCTCGAGTCTGATTGGTCCGATAAATTGATCTGCTCGCCTAGAATTTTCTTTTCGAAGTGCATTGGAGCGAATGTAGACGAACCCCAGTAGGATGTTATTAATTAAGTGCCACTTTTTCCAGTTAGAACCACCTACAGTTGCCTAATAGACTTTTTCGTGGCCGGTCGTGTTCCCCCTCTTTGTCGCGATGGTATTGGGCACAAGAGTCGAGTGCGCATGCACTCCGCGGATTTCTAAGTACCGGGCCGGGACATAACAGTGTTTATAATGATAGCCTTTCACGGTCGTTTACAGTGGTCTCGCAGAATGAGTCTAGAAGTGGTTGCGGTCGCGTCGCCTGCGGTCTTCGGACTGTCATTTACATAGGACAGTTTCTGACTCGTTATCCATCATCAGCTGGTCACTATCTGGCGTGGCAGTGTCGTTCATTGAGGTGATTTCAGGGAGAAATGCAATCGACCCTTTTGGGTCATGAAATCTAAATTATTCCTGTTGTATGCTGTGGCATAGCGATGGGTACGATAGTGAAATGAATACCGGAAACGGCTAGGCGATTAGACAACTTCGGGTTTAGCGAAAGAAGTCAATCAGTAAGGGCGGTGATCGGCTCTCTCTCTCTCTCTCACGGTTGTTGACATTTCTGATCACGGCCGGTAGAACAACAGTCCGGTGGCTTAACAGTGGCGTGCTGAGAGAATCCGAGTCCGAACTCCCAGTAATTGGGGAGTGTCTGGCTGACGGTGACTGCCAAGCCAACCGCCCTCTCTTCCTTGCTAGCATTTATTCTGTCGGTTCCCCTGCAAGTGCCTGGCAGAACCCCAGATTGAGCCTCAAGGCGCACCGGAACAAACATTCCCCATAGAATCCTGCAGCAGTTTTAACATTTCCTAAATCTCCTTGCACAAATCATACAATTATCTGTTAAGACCATGTGTGAAAGTTTATATCATGAGATTTCTTGCCTGACGTGCTCCTCACGCTGTGACGTGACCGAAACCACTGAAGATGCATTTTTCGCGCTGTTACCTGAACTGCCTGAGTGCAGGCTATAAGTAAATTGGCAGAATGGAATTACCGACAAAGACAAGGAAGACTGGAATGGCCACTTCTGGCTTATTAGCCGTCGTCAGCCAGTCATAATCAACCCCGAAGTGCGGAACACCCTTGTCTTTGTCGGTAATAGCATATTGCCAATATCGTGCGCCGCTATGCGGCTGCTGGTTAGGCTCGAGAGAGAGCTGTAAGGCACAACACAACGAATGGGTCCCGTCAAAACCATCGATGAGAACCCCCTACCATTGTATATTTTCGATCGTAACCGACAGAGCCACGGGCTCGTGGCCCAGTGGTAAGAGACGTTGGACTTCTAACTAAGAGGTCGCGAGTTCGAGCCTCGGGTGTTCCACACTTCGGGCTTGGGTATGGCTGGCTGACGACGGCTAATAAGCCAGAAATGACCATTCCAGTCTCCCTTGTCTTTGTCGGTAATGACGTTCTGCCTATATCATGCACCGCTGTGCGGCTGCTGGTTGGTCTTGAGAAAGAGAGCCCGTAAGGCACAACGGAAAGAGTGAATACCGTAAGAACGATCGGCGAGCGTCCCCTACCATTATAAGTCAATTATCAATTTCGCCTGGGTAGCCCTCGTCATTATGACCTTGAGTTCACCCAAAAACGCCACGTTGTTGAGTCAAGGATTTTTTTGGTATGATCACACTGCAAACAAAACCCACTGGCGGTTGATCACGTGGAGGCGCGGGTTTTTAGCTAGCTTTCGCCGCTAACTGCTTGTTCGTCGGTTCAGAAAAGGTCTAGATGGGTCTACCACTTTTGAAGATTGCCCACCTTCGCGGGCTGCTTCGCCTTTTTGCCCGGACTCCGTCTGGTGACGCAGAAATGGAGCAGTTTGCTACACTAATGTGTGGATTCGCCGCGTTCTGGTTTTGTCATGTGGCAGGAATATGAGCTAGTGTGGTAATCAACCGCTTGCGAGTTGGGACTCAGGTCAAAATGTGCAGTCCTACCTCCAAGGTTTGACTCCAAGGATTGGACGGACGCGTGAATATGGACCCTTTGCACTATAGCTGGCCTCACGTCAAATCCCAAGGGGGTACCTACTCCCTGACCCCAACTACAACACTAACCCAACCTCCCCTGGCACTGATGGCCAGGAGGAGGGGGGGGGGGGGGTTCATACTTCCCTGCTCTACCCCGGAATATTACGCACTGTGCTTTCCGGCATATTGGCATCATTGGATGACAGTCGAAATGCAACCTCAGACTTCGCTGGAAAGCCTCTGCAAATTCAATTCTCGGATCGCTGCTGATTCCAGACTGCCAATACTGTAGTTTGGCAGTGACCGATACGTTTTATTTTTAACCTGTTACATCCGCCCACTCGGGGCTTTTTGCGGGGTTCATCTATCTTTATACTAAGTAGCGAAGGGTCTAGTCAAGTCTGCAAACGATCTAAACTCGATGAAACAGAGCACACAGTTGGTCCTTTTTTCCCAGCTGATGCTGGCGGAGTCAGCAAATAAAGAAACATAAAGTGAAAAGGAGAAAATGCGAAAATGATGAATACTCTACATAAATAAGATAAGGACGGGAAACAGTTTGAATGTCGAAATTTCATAAAGCCTGTGCCAAATAAGTTAATCGACATGGGTTATTGTATTTTCAAACTGTTTTAGGACTTTGTGATCATATTATTATTCACAACAGGCGGTGTAGCACTTGAAGTTTCGTGATTAGAATTTGATTGGAAAGTATGTCATAAATATGACCACGTTATTTGCGGTTAGTGAGTTAATTTGATGCACAGGAAGCCATTTACTAAAGAGGGATTTATTTCAACTCGATTTTATCAGAGGAAAACAGGCAAGATTTGGGCCAAATCCAACCTTTCGTAGTATCTAGGTAATTTCCTATGCCATTTGATTTCGAAGTTCAAAACTTCATGTATATGGGCGTTGTGCTAAAAAAAACGAAGATTAATAAACGCAGGAAGGGTACGAAACAAATCTCTTCTGGGGATCAAAAATGGAATTTTACTTCCATGAAAGCAAGTGAAGGTGGGTATGGGAAATTGCATTGTTTTCAAGGAAAAAAGGAGCGAATTCAGCTTATAAAACTCTGTTTTATAGATGTATGGTGTTTTATGTCATAAAACGCACTAACAAACTTGCTTGACGGCAGTTTGCTTCTCCACTTTGAGAATTACTTGGTGTAAACAAACATGTCGGTGCCTGGAACGGGCTTCCCGAAGACGTAATAATGGCGGATACCACGGAGACGTTCAAGCGAAGACTCGATGCATATTTGCTTGGACACTATCGCTTGTCTGAACAAAACAGCTCTGTGGTGCTAAATCAACGCCTTGCATACTCATACCGCTAATGCGGATGACTGTCATTACCTTTTACTGAAATCATCTACAACGGAATGTTCTCAAGTTTTGGTTCTACATTTTCACGTAAAATATTCTGTTAAATGTGTATATTACTGACAACATTTAAGTACCATGTTTATTTATAGTGAGATATTACATGTACCGTTTACAATAGGGTTTTCAAAGGCATTGCCTATTACTCTTAAAATATACTGACCTACTGACCTATGTATTGAGTACGCGCTACATGCTGTCTCGTTTCTGTGTAACGCCGTGCGATGTAGATGTCCAGACTATTTCTATCAGCAATCGACTTCGAGAGGGTAGGGAAATTGACAGCTGAAAGGTTGTAGCATAAGTCTTTAGCAAGTATTTTCAATGTTAGTAAGGCTGTTCTGTGGCGAACAATCCAGCCTAGGACCGTGCCCAAAAATAAGGACAGACCAGAACGGTCCACAAGTAGGCAAGACAACGATTTTATTCGTCATACACCAAAAAATATCGTTATATATCCAGTAAGACCATTCGCAGGGCACATCTTCTGATGTCTCCTATGAACATAGTTGAGAAAAGAATACAGGAATTTGAATTTCAGTAAAAAAAGGCCATGATTAAGCCGTTTTAGGGTTGAATACTTGTTAGAGAAAGTTTTTTTTATTTGTTGAGGAATATATTGATTGTCGGCCCTCATTCTGGAAGAGCATTTACTTCTGCAATGAGGTTTTAGGCGAGACAAGTCTACGAAGTTGACCCAAATGGTCGAAAGAGCATACTGCGCTGACGACAACCCTCAAAAACCGCCGAACGTTAATGGTTTGAATGGCTATGAAATTAGGAGAGCAGACGGTCTGGCAATTGGCCACGGACACCATCAAGTGCAAGGTCTTAGTCAACACTTGGCTGACAGCGAGATCCAAATTATCCCGTCATTTAGTAGCCTCCCAAGCTACGTCGCTTGACTTACCGTGGCAGTCTCAGGCCGGATCACACATACAGCAAGTGGACCACATAGGGGAGGAGCCGAGAAACACACTGTCAACTTTCATGAGAGGCGGTGGTTCCTTAGTCTGCATACCATGGATTCACAAGTGACCGACCAGGCCGATATGTGAGGTGAATGTGTGGTGATAGTGTGGGCAGAATAGGTCGGGAGCTGCAGATAAAACATAAAAAAGCATGGTATTCAGTGAAAAAATGCACTCTTCTTAGGTGGCGCCTTTTTTACCAAAGGCTATTTGCACAGATTGCTGGCGCGTCCTGTTGGAAGTCAGAACACCATCATGTAAAAATCGTCACGGGGTCATATTTCCCCGCCGGTCAGATTTGCAGAGTCCCGCGATTAGTGTGCTAGACAAGTCCGGTCAACGATCTATTAGCGTTGTCTTCTGTGAACCGAAACCAAAGCAGGCGCAATATTTACGTCGCTAGTGCAGTCCCGTACAAGTGACAAGAAGTGGTGGACAAGGTGGTTTTGGAGAGATACTGGACGTTCACCGCCCAAGTTGAGAATTGATGTGGT
Organism: Spirometra erinaceieuropaei; assembly: GCA_902702965.1. Classification (NCBI taxonomy): domain Eukaryota; kingdom Metazoa; phylum Platyhelminthes; class Cestoda; order Diphyllobothriidea; family Diphyllobothriidae; genus Spirometra; species Spirometra erinaceieuropaei. The sequence continues at coordinate 358,515 of CACRXP010000225.1, forward strand.
ACGATCAGAACTTAACCTTATGTGTGCATGACAAATGTTGACTAACTCAGTATACCCACTGCGCGAGTATTAGTTAAAAATCCAGACATGTGTTTCGCCGACTTTGTGCGGCTGCGTGGCACAACAGCGAGAGGTTCGACTTATCGATGGGTTCTCCAGGGTACCCTTCTAATTTGTACCCCAGTTTACAGCGTCGGGGACTTTTTACTTTCCCAGGAATTAGTGTGTGAACTCAGAGTAAATCCCTCGGCACAAGCCTTTTCGGGCTCAGTCTTAATCGCATAACTACGTAATACTAACCAACTACCAATATGCAGTTAGTAGTATGCAAGTGTTGAATTATTCCCCACATTGATGCCAAGTTTGACAAGGACTCGCTGGCCAGGCTTCCACTTAGGAAATTAGTACGTGATTACTTGAGCGGGCTCGCACAACTGACTAGCATGGAACATAATGGGAAGTTAAGTCCTACACAGTGGTGTGCTGTGTTCTAATGAAGAACCGTCCAAGTGGTGCTCGAATATTCGTTAATTTTTGCTCCTTGCGTAGATTCAATTATACCCCCCAGAAAGCATGCAAAACTGATTATGAACGTGCTGATTCTACAGGAAGGTGCATTTTCCACTTCGGTGTAGAAAATAAGGCGCACCTTTGCATTGAAAGTTGAAAGAATTACACGGATAGTACAGTGGTTTATAGCGTCCTCCCGAAACATATATTAGCCAAAAGTTCAGACCTCTGGTTCGCTGATATTTCTGCTGTCGCACAACGCAAAGCCGAGGGGTTTGGCTTTCCATTGCGTTCCCCAGCGTTCCCGATGCCAGTTCTGGGGCAAGTCTCGCGTTAAATGATTTCGAAAATTTGTAGCTTAATATTTATCTGGAGCTCATGTATCGCGACACACGAGCAATCCGTTTTGCCAGAGTTTGCGATTATCAGATCGGTTGGTCCGAATTTGAACTCGACAAGTGAGACCCACCGCCCCCCCGGAAAAATGTCATGGCGCGTGATGATTCCAAAACTGCGACAACGCAGAAGTTAACACACCAGACGCAAGTTTGGCAGGTCTACAATTTGCACCTGTCTCAGATTACACGCAGATCTGCAGAAAACTAATTTTGACTTTGGACAGTGTTCCTATGTCCAGACAGTCAAATGAGGTTGTTTTAAACGTCCCCTTGCAATGTGGCTTCAAGCAAAAAATAGCGGATGTGAAAGGTGTGTCCTCGCGAGGTAAAAATCCACTCATTTAGCCTGAGTTCTTTTTGCCGGTTGAGAGGGATTAAATCTTTGCTGTCAATAAACAGACTTCTGGTTATCTGACAGGAAAATAAACCTTTTCTTTGTCACGATCTTACTCCAGCAGAATGTAGAAATGGGTCTCCCTTCTCCAGTGCATACTCGGGTAGCAATCGGGAGAGGGCACCCAAAAAAATACTGCCTGCAAAGCAGCGATCTTATCGCAACTGTCCTAAGATATGCAGCCATTGACTGATCCTCACAGTGGCGACTGCGGTAGCTCCTGAACTCTGGAAGTAATGATGAAATTGATGATCCCAGTGCTCGGTCAACAGCGATCGTGATGCGATTGTCCGTAGGTAAGCTACTATAGAATAATCCGTATAGGGATTACTGCAGTCGCTTGTCAGCAGTGGAAGCTTATTTTTAGGTGGTTTAACGTAGGGTGGGTCTACGGCGATCGTTTTGCACCTGTCCAAAGGGTATGGTGCCATAGATTGAGCCGCATACCTACAACTGCGGTCATTCCTCACCTAAGGAAGAAATGGCCATAATGAATAAGCCAAAGGGCCGGTCCACAGCGATCTTATCGCAAGTGCTTGAACGTATGCCGCATATCGACTACTGCGCTCGCTCTTCAGCTGTGGAAGCTAATGTCAAGGTTGGTAAACATAGGATTGGCCTAAAGCGATCATTACCCAACTTTTCTGAGCTATGCTGTTCTAGAGTAAGCCGCAAACGGACTAATGTCGTCGCTCGTAACCTAAGCAAGCATATGTGAAGGATGGAAAACAAATGGTCGGTCTACAGCGAGCGTTTCTCAACTCTCCTAAGGTATTCAAGGGTAGATTTAGCTGGAAACCCACTACTGCTGTCACTCTTCAGCCGTGTAAGCCTACGTCAAGGTTGATTAACCATGGCTTGGTCTGCAGCGGTCGCATCTCAACTGTTGGAGACTATGATAATCTAAGTGATCCAACAGATGCACTTCAGATCAGATGAAACAACAAATACGTAGGGCCATAACCTACTCAAATAGGTATAGCAGGTATTATTTCTAGGCAACAGATATTTGGGTGCCCTCTCCCGATTGTTACCCATACTCGTCTTCCAAGTTAAATGTATACAAGTTCGGTCATAATATTATAAGGCCCAAAGGGATCAGCTAATCGTACTCCTCCACAGAAACCCAACTAAGTTTTGTTGAGCCCGTTCGTGCACAGCCTTTCAAAATCCGCAGATCTGAGATAAGTTAAAATTTGTTTATAATTGAAATATGTGGCATACTTCTGCGTCATTTTTTAACCGATTTTTATTAGCTGTCGAAAATAACACATAACACCCTATACACTCTCTCCAATCAACCATGACCGGTGTCAAGTTTGCTGTCGATAAAGTAGATCTTTTAACCATCGTGCGTTTACAGATGTTTATAGAGAAACCTGAACACATTTTTATGATTCTCGACTCATAACAGACTTAAATACATTCACGAACAGCCTAACGAACCTACCACAAATAGAATCGATTATACATTTGGTTTCATCAGAAGTGGCGGATAGATGAAAACGCAGACTCAATTTAATTATCCGCAATATACCTCACACGGTTAACCCAACACCATCAATTCAAAAACTTATACCTTCGTGTGGCCTAAACATCCTCAAGGGTAACACCAAAAGACTTCACTCTAGAAGCAATATGAACCCGCCTTAGTAACCTTCTACTCATAGACCAAAGCTGAGCTTGTCCTACAGAGCCCTGAATTAAACAGAAATCTGCGGAACCTAGACTCACTTATAGGTCCAGATTCGACACCAATGCCAAGACGTAAACTTCGAGAAAAAGACACCAGCTACAAGCACGACAATCAGCACTCCGGTCCCTCAACTGAACTTCTAGTTACTATTTCTATTTCTTGCACTAATAAAAAGAAATGTACAGGCCAGCGTAAACAAACTGATAAACCCAGAGCCCCCGTAGATGGACCTCCAGCAACTACTTCTGACTCTAGTCCTTATGACAGAAAACGCGTAACTGCAAAAACAGTTAGGACTGCTGGGCAGAAACAAACGAGGGAGGCACAACAAACAACAACGTTCAACTAGAACAGAACGATGACGCAGATCCCGAACTCAGTCATATGACACCATTAGATAGCAATATAAGTTTTACTACGCCCCCCAAAACCGATCAATCAGTACTAGAAATCGACTGCTAAACAAGACACACAAATCAAAAGGCCTTAGTAAGCACCCCAGCACGACCAAAACGCCCTAAGTATGTACACATAACAAATAGGAGTTCTCCAAGCTCTAACCAGAAACACATAAGCTTCTTTAACTGTATCTCGACGCCCAAAAATCCACGTGCATGGCATAGGAATAAGTCAAAGCACTCTAGCATTCCAAATTTCTTACCACCTAATGACAACTCCATAAATTGCTTCGGCTTTTACACCTCCCCAAATGACAGTCCATTTAGGTACAATTACCACCTAATTAGCCCTACCTCCCCATAGGCACACCGAATCCATACACACCAACCCATGCACTCACGCTTCGTCATACGCATCACCATATCCTCCAATAACCACACACTTACCTCCATTTAGTTCATCACTTTATCAAAGCACTCTCGGAAATCCCTTTTTACCACAGCCCACCTCTTTCATATCCGACTTCCTGAAGACAGCTCTTATAAATTCGAGATAGAATGTCAACAAAATATCCCAACTTAGTACTTTTGTTGAAATATATAATCCCAATATAATTTGCATAACAGGAACATGGGCAAATGAACTTATATCGGATGCTTCGGTATATGTCCCAAACTATAATTTATATCGACAAGACCGTGTAAGTAGAGGAGGCGGAGATAGTCTCATCTACATAAAAACTAGCATTGAGCAAAGTGGTATTGATGTCCTAACCGAAACCTTTACTGCAGAAGCGTGTTTTGCCACAAAAAATCTCATGCCCAGGAAAACATACTAGTCGGATGCCTCTACTCCCCTCCAGAATTTAGTAATGATGACACAAGCCTCAACTGCTTAATTAACAATATAGCTAACATTTAAACTGCATTTAAGATAATCGCAGGTGACGTGAACCGCCCAGAAATAAACTGGGTCTTATTCTCGGCACCTACCAGGCACGAAGAATTGTTATCTTCAATTATCTTTAATAGCTGGACACAAATAGTTGACAAACCCACCCTAGGAAACAATACTTTAGACGTCGTTTTCACCAACGACATCTGGCCCCTCTATATGCACTACGACTGCGCAACCTTGAAAACGCAAAACTAGCACTCCATTTTAATAACGTCCGCCTAAACCAAAAAAATCTTGACAAAGACTCCATGAAAAACTATATTAGGTCATTAGACCGGAGCCCATATCTTCTAACAAGATCCCCTATGGAAGCAGTTAATTTATTATACTCTGTCCTATTTATAATTCGAGATGCCGTGATAGACGAAAGACTCACGTATAGAAAACCACAAATCCCACACTACCATTAAACTAAACTAAAAAAACTAAAAAAAAGCTACACAAACCTTCTGTAAGTTATTTATCCACACTTCGACGAATTAGAGAAATTCATGACCTAGTTAAGAAAATGGAATCACAAAAGACAGGAAATCACAAAAGCAGAAAATCGGGCGCTGAACGAACGGCTCAGATGTTTAAGAAACCGATGAATAACCATCGACAATCAGGCCCACGAGCTATTATTTATGAATTAGGACAAGTTATAACAAATGACAACCAAATAGCAAACGCCTTCAACAAATGCTTCTCAACTAACTACACAGTCCAGGAGGGAGTGACCCCCCAAATGACCGCAATGACAGAACGTATCCTTAGTGGAATCCGTTTTAGTGAAGAAACTGTTAAAGTAGTCAGTAAACAACTTTCGAACGCCAACTCCTATGGGACGGACAAAATCCCACCATGTATTCTGAAGCATATGACATATGCTCCAATTCTCCTATCTAAGTTATTTACCCTACTCCAGTCAAATGCATTTTTTCCGGACATGTGGAAATACTCGGCCATTGCACCTATCTTTAAAAGCGGCAACCGATCTCATATCGAAAACTATCGTGGTGTTCACCGAACACCGACTATAGCTAAAATCCTCAAAAAAATATTCTACAGTCGATTGCTGGACCATCTCATAAACGCCAAGCTCATTCCCTCCGCTCAACATGCATTTCTACCTAAAAAGTCATGTCAGTCCTGCCATCTTACTTTTTTGAATTCGTTTCCAGCAATAGGGATGCTGGAAACACAGTAGCTTCAATATACATCGACCTAAGAAAAGCCTTTCACAAAGTTCCCCATAAAAGACTGCTGATAAGCCTAAAAAGTCATGGAATGAAGCCTCCCTTTCTCGATTTTTTAAAATCCTATCTTAGAAACCGATATCAAGTGATGCAGATTCGAAACGTAGTCTCAGAACCATCCCCTATTACCAGTGCAGTACTTCAAGGCACTATCCTAGGCACCCTTCTATTTCTCATATATATTCACGATTTATCGTGCATATCAGTATCAGTTACGACGTTTTTGTATGCGGACGGCCTGAAATTTGCATATTCATATAATCCAGTAGCCAGCATTAACAGAACAACTGAAACCGATCTCAGATCCGAGCCTCCCATAAAGTAATATGGTACGTGCAGTGGGAACCATGTCGCGCGTGTTGCACGTGTAGATAAACCGTCGGCCTTTGTTCGCTACTGCTTTCGTGCCCACCTCCGATCGTCCTGACATTGAATTTCGGTAAGATCGCAGTTGGTAGCCGTAACCGAGTGGACGAGGGAGGAGAGAGGGTGAACTAGATGCTGCGAAAGTCTGCCTTACTATAAAATAAGCCACACGCGTGTTTCCATTGCTGCTTCCACCATACCGTAGGGTGCGCATGGTGAAAACTGTAGCGTGCGACGGTTGAGCAGTCGTCGTATATGTTATGTCCGAGGGCGCATGTTCGGATTGTTGAACAAAACACTGTCGCTTGCGGTCGCCCAACCACTCCGTTAGGCCCTGGTTTGCCAGATAGGAATTTCTTGGGGAATGCCTTCCTGGGATCCCGGTGTTTGAAGGTGGTCGTCTCCATCCACCAGTTTAAGGTTTTTGCCAGACTGCGACGGACAACATTCGCCCTGTCGTAAAACTCTTATGGATTGTGACTTTTTTGCTTATAGCTTAGTTGTCACCTGGGAATGTGCAAGGTCACCCACAGCCAGGCTGGTTAGCAGACCCCGGGGGTCCCCTTCAAGCCCTCAGGAGACGTTATATTTATCGACCTGCCCTCGCGGTTGCTCTCTTTCTTCTTGTAGTTGGAAGATAAGATTGCACAGGTAGACTGATTTTCTACTCGAACGGGTTGAAATTCATTCAACTTCAGACCATGCATAATGTTCCGTATAGTAAGGTATGTCGCGTTTAGCGTCCACGACATTCGACTGATTACAGACACGGCTTCCTTACCCTGTCCGCCACAGACATTCTATCAGACAAACTGTCGCGGCGGGAAACATCTAGAGTCGTTTTTGGTTCGGGTGCAGTTGCAGGCAAAGCAACTTTGTCGGAGGGACTGGAAGACTGGTCCGGACGCGAATCGCCGAAAACGCGGCATCAGTGCAAAGAAATGGCGCCATCTCTCAAGTCGCGACTCATTCGACAAGACCCGGCCACACATTCAAGTTCGATGAGGCCGATATTCTCGCGAGAAGTGATGATTGCGTGGGCCGCGAGTTGCTTGAGTCATGATTCATAGGACAAGCGCAACGACCTCCCACCCCATATTCGGTGTTGTGACCTTAATTGGCCAAAGCAATTAGCTACTGGGGGGAGCGCGCAGCCCTGTGAGTCAAGTGGCCAAGCCGTTATCACGCCAACATCCAGCACGGGCAATTAACGACTTGCAGGCAGGCCACCAAGCCATAAGCGCACTAGCGGACAACAATCCTCGATGAAGGGGAGAGCGTTTAATTACCATAGGTTTGCAGCAAAATAACCACTGCATCCTACAAATACTGCAACTTCCTTTGCACGAATTGCCCGCGCCAGATACTGTCTCTGATGATTGGTCCCAGCGTGAATCCGAAACTCAAGACAAATAAAGTTTTTTGTTCCAACTATCTCATCTACTTCTCAGTCACCGCTACCTTGACTGAAACCAGTAAACAAGTCTGGACGCATGGGTTCCAGCGTTTCATCTTTAATCCTTACGCCCTGTCAGTGTTATCGGCATGCCATCTTGCGGACTGGTCGCGCTCACGGTCTTTAAAAAGCACAGTATATATGTAATAGGATTTTTTCGGAGCGTCCTTGTTTTACGTGGGTCGTTAGGTCAACGTCACCTCAAGTGGGAGCGAGAACTGGTTGAAAAAACAAATTGGCTTGTCTATTACGATAATCATTTTCTGACTACCTCCTAGCGTAACGCGTGCACATCACAATATATCGTTTTTACATGTATCTGGGTTTTTAGCTAGTACCTGCGCTCTAGAGTATGGTATATCCTCCTACCTATGTTCAGTCAGTAAACGATCTCACGAACTGTTAATCGAAATTATGAAACACGTTTTCGATTGGGGAAGGATTACTTAGGTTGGGCTGTAATACTAATTACCATACGGCATAGTCCTATGACATATCGGACCTGCTAGGATGTTGGCTGTTGAATGCACTTCTTTTCGACCACTTAAAAACCGCTTTCTGTACAAAATTACTACTAAAGTAATGTTAATGCTTCACACTGGTTTTCGACGGTCTTCCGTGCTTTGTGGACTTACTGCTTGCTAAATTGCCGCCTAGGCGCGCCTAAAAGTGCCTCCGTTACATGGTCCATGAGTGCATCTGCGTCAGACTCAAATACCGGTGGCCCCCACCTTCCGCTGAGGGGCTCCTGCGGTTCTGTGTCTGGCACCACTGAACCCGCATCGATCGTCTGCCCTGCCGATTGGCTTAGAAAGTGGTATCTGTGTCGGAGGGCTGGAACGGCTACTGTCTGAAGATCCAGATCCCTGTGTACGGGTGACATGCTAATGCTCCAGAAGCTAACCAACGACAGTGGTTGATCTGGCGCCGTCCTGAGCGTTCTTATAATGCTCTGAGACAGTTTAAGGGCCCTCAACCGCCGCTCCCCCAGGCCTCAGTCATCTTACAACATCCTCTCTTGTTTTTTGGAATGCAATAAGGCACATTTGTTGCGCGTCTGTCACACCCCTCAAATGAGGCGTCAGAAGGAAGGACCTAAAGCCAAACGAGGTAGGGGTGTCGAAAGTAGTGTGTAGGTCGACAAGATAAAGATTCCCAATCAAACGACAGGGAAGACAGTTTAAGTCGGACAACCTTTACTGTTAGGAAGTGCGTACACTAAGGCTCTGTAGGCAGTCGCCGCGAGCGGGCTCTCCAGACAGGTTGTTGTCTGTGTCAGCCTTCCAGGTGTTCTGTGTGTGTCCGCCTTCGAGGTGTTGTGTCCCAGCGCTCCATTGTCTCCGCGTCCGCCAGCCAATCAGAGGGGGGACAGCGTTGATTGGTTTGGAGCACTCGCGAGGCTAATGACAAGCCTCGCACGTCCCAGCAGCGTATCGACAAGGAGTGTGAGGCGGACAGCAAGGCAGCGTGACAAAGGCGCAGGGCAAGGATACACGAACTGCCACAGGGGTGTTTTTAAGCGAAAACCCCGTGATCCCAAGGGCCGGACAGTCAAGGGTGGAGCGTTGGGCACGCCTCCTTTGGCAGCATTGCTGATCCACAGGTTTATTTAATCTCATGTGGGTTGTGTGGCCCACACATACGCGCTGGTTTCATCTCCAGTCGATCGTAGCTGCTGCCTCCGGTTTGCTCTCATCCCCGCCCTCCTTTTTTCTCCTCTCCCGTTGATGCAGCCCACAGTGGACAATCGCTGCGACACTAAAAACAATGTGATCGAGGTGAAGGAGAGCGATTTCGACTTCCTTAATGCCATCGAACAGGACATTGCCAACAGCAAGCACAAGACTGACACCTCCTCCGACCCTGATGTACGTTTATGTCCGCCACCCCACCGTCTTCGACCTCCCCCCATTCTTTTCACCATTTTTTGCTGCCACAGAGCGCGCGAGAGTGGGATGGTCATTTACCGCCTATTTGTCGCTGTCTTCCACCAAAACTGCAACTCTTGGCCGTGGGGGGTGGTCGGGGGGGTCCGAATCCAGACTCTGGTCACTGAACGTTAGAACAAAACGATCGACCACTGGGCCCGAATCGGACATATTAAGTCGCGTGAGGAATGGCGGCCACTGATATGTCCCGATTGCGGGACTCCGTTTTTCCTCATATCTCACCGGTGGTCGCATGGCAATAAGCCCTCAGGGATGGAGATGTACTAGGACCAGAGACAGGGGGGAGGGGGAAATGGAATAATCTCAGTTTATTGATCGACACTTCCTGTGTTCACTTGCAATTTTATAAATTTGCGGCTGCGCCTGTCTCGGCCAGTGTCCTACTTTGACGCCAAAGTCGGCACGACTCGTGAAAGACACTGCAAGCTGGGCACCAGTTTCTAAAGTGAGTGCTTTTCACCTCGGGTGCGCAAAGTGCGTGAACCGCGCCGTGTAAATGGTAAATGGTTTGGTTTTTTTGGGGTGGAGGGGAGGGGGTGCGAACCTGGGGCCATTCCGCGGCTCCAATCAGGATAGGTATCAGTGTAAATAACTTTCCATTCGCTAAAGCTGTCATCGGAGATCACATTTCGATACAGTTGGCAACTGTTTAGGTTTTTGAACTGCCAGTGGGTGTGTACGTACATATGCACTAGATCTGGCTTCATTTAACAGCCAGTGGTGTCATGCAGTGCACTGCAGCAACGACTCGTTTTATAGGACTGATGGCGACGAGGCAGCCGTAATACTTTGCAGCCTAAATTCTGCAACTGAACAAAAGCATGTTTAGAGGGAGGAGTACTGACAAAGGCAGTTCGGCCGTCGATTCCGACGATGGCCACCGTGTGCTACACAGTTAGATACAACAAGCACGGTGATCTGTGGGTGAATTAGTTTATAGTGATAGTAGACCTTCGC
>CACRXP010000225.1:376372-395556 GCA_902702965.1 Spirometra erinaceieuropaei
CCACGTCAGAATCTTTTCATGCCACACCATTTTTTGCAGAACCAGGTGGATGCATCCGGACCGTGTGTTCCGTGGGTAGCCAAGCACTGGACGACGTAGCCCACCTTCCTCAGAAACAAACAGCCTTTCCCCTCAAAAAATTGTTCTAAATGCCAGATCCTTGCTAGATAAGATGCCTTTGCTTCAGACTCTGGTGTTCGTCCATCGTCCAGATATTGTTTTAGTAACGGAGGTGTGGACATCAGCTTCCGTAGCTGATTCCGAACTCTTTTTTCTAGACTAAACCTGCATTCGAAATGATCGTCAGGACATTGTTGGCGCTGTACCTTCCGCACTGTTCTGCGGTAGAAGGCAGCTGCTGGCTCCAGGTTTCACTAAAAAATAAGTTCTCCTTACTCGTTGTCTGTGTCTATCGCCCTCCCAACGCCAACGACAATTTTGATCGTTTACTCTCATTGACATTTCATGCTGCGGCCGACTTAAGCTTTAGCTATCAATTGGTCGCAGGTAACTTCAATCTTCCTGAAGTCCGCTGGTCTCCGCCTTCGGATGTAAATGTTTGCACTGCTAAACTGTACGAAATTTTTGATCCGCTTACTTCCCGTTGTTTCCCCCGTAAGAAAATAATTAATGTCGGGGATGAGGTTTTCCTACCTTTGCCCTTTCGTCGCAGGATGCGCAGACTTTCTCATCGATTCCATCTTCAGGATGACATTTCCGTTCTGACCTTGATTTGTGATAGTTTTGAGCGGATTAAAAGATTGTCCGATGAAAAACAGCTAGTCGAAGATGTCCAGTTCACTGGAAGCCCTTCGTTAAATGTCTCGAAACTTTTTCTCCCGAAAAGTATGAACTTACAGAAAAACGCAGCGTCCCACCGTCCGAGAAGCCCTCGGGAATCCTGTAGTTAATGCTCTGTTAACCGCTGATAGTTTCAACGCTTTCCTGTCCAAAGCATTTATTACAAACTCGACCACTCAGATTCAGAACCATCCAGGCATTGACCGGGGCAGTACTCGAAACTATAACTTTCACTCTGATGGAAGTGACTGTTGCGATTCGGCGTTTTCGTTAATCTCGTAGGCCTGAGCCTGATGGTGTCCCAGTGAGCATTCTAAAAGCGGATGCAAATGCAATTTTTGCATCCCTCTTATGCATGATATTTAATTTCGCCCTTGAAAATAAAACCTATCCGACTTCGTGGAAGGAATTAAACATTGTGCTCATTCTGAAGCATGGCCAATCTGTGTCATTTGACGACTTTCGGTCAATTAAAAACCTCCCGGCATTTTCGAAGATCTTATAGACACTGACCAAAGAGAGGATGCTGTGTCACTTACCAGAGAATAACCTACTGGGCGCTGCACAGCATGGATTCCTTAAAGCTGGGTCTTTTGACATCCATCAACTCTCTTTCTTTGACCATTTTTTCCTATCTAGGGACAATTCTTTTGCACTTTACACAGCCTATTTCGATTGCACTAAGGCTTTTGTTCGTGCTGACCAGGCGAATTTTCTCTTGAGATTGTCCACTTTCGGCATAGGTGGCAAACTTCTGAATTTTATATCCTCTTACCTGGGCGCTCGTACAGAACGAGTTAATATTTCCAATGCTATCTCTAACCGCATATTCAGGGTAGTGTACTCGGCCCGCTTTTATTTTACCTCTTCTTATACGGTGTGCCGGATCTACTTCAGAATGGCAAGCCCTTCATGTATACCGATAATCTGAAAGTTGCATACAGGCATAAGATGGCAGACTGTGACATCGTGCTCGAGCTCCTAAAAAACGACCTACAGGCCTTTGTCCAGTGGCGCTACGCATGACGCCTTTTTCTCTCCTGGCATAAATGCTCAATCATAGTGGTTGGCGACGACCACAAACCTCACTTAAGTATTGACAGTCACGACATAAATGTGCCTGGGGTTATTAAATATCTGGGCGTATCATACTCCAAGAGCCTCAATCTTTTGGAGCACTGCGCCCTGATAGTCTCCAAAGAACGTAAAACGACCGGGTTTATCCTCCGAAATCTTAAAACCAGCGATGTTAGAATGCACATTTATAAAATTGTGTTAGACCTGGCCTGAAATACTGTTTATTTTTATTTAGCCTCATGCGTGCTGCTGACCGAAAGAAAATAGAATTTGTCTAATTTTTTACCAAAGGAGTTTTAACCGCAGAACACCGACATTTGTCTTACCAAGAACGCTGCCGGTTTAGAGGCTTTGATCCTTTATGGTTTCATCGATTACCAAAGGAACTATTTTTACTATATACGCCTTTATATAATCGAACCTTTAACCCACTCACTGCTGTAGGACATCTTTTCTACCCCCGACGTAACAGTCACCGTGAGGTCTTTTTATTTTTTCCTCTGGCACGTACTGTTAAATATAGAGGGTTCTATTCTGTAAATGCAATTGCTATTTGGAATACACTACTCAGGAATGTGAAGACTCTGCAAAATTATCCTTTGTTTAATGTCCATACTTAGAGCTATATCATGTAGAATTTTGTAAATTTTTAATTTGTTTCACAACACTTTCTTGTACATCTGACTTTCCTGTAAATTTGTTTGACTAAACGGAAATACACAGTAACAACTCTGCGGCGGTCAACGTGTGTTCTGGTTTCGAGTGTGCGTGATGTCGTTATTTCTTGGCCTTCGCTTGTAACCTCTCAACATTCTTAAGCAATTCGTATTAGCTGACGGATATTCCCTCCTCACAAGCCTACTTCACCATATCATCGCGGAACCGACTGCCTCTATTCAACCGAAAACTATTCAACGGAATACTATCTCGCCACTTGAGAGGATTCTACTTTGCGTGAGTCTGGAACATTCCTTTTCTGATTCTTCGAATCTGTACATCCTCTTCTTTTGTTGGTAAACACAACTACCCATTTGGAATTAGTTTTTCCTGTATATATTACATTTTGTAGTTTTTAAGTCCACGTTTCCACTAGAAAATTGGTGACCCCACTTTTTCCTGCATACCGAACCTTTTTTAAATTACCATGACCAGTAACGACTCCCAAAAAGACTCACTCGATATTAACACCCCTTCTTTTAAACTGCCACCGTTTACACCGAGCAATCCTCGCGTTTGGTTTAGGCAGATCGAGGCTCTTTTTGCGACAAGCCGCATTACTAGAGAGCGTGCCCGCTATTCGTACGTTTTGCAGTCCTTCCCATTTGATGTAGCTGTCACCGTCGAAGACCTCCATGACCCCATTGCAGCCGACGAACCGTATACGCGGCTGAAGGAAGCGGTAATCCAACGTGTGGCTAAATCGACCAACCGTATGCTGCGGGAACTTTTCACGCAAGTAGAGCTAGGTGATCAGACTCCTTCCCAGCTCGTGCGTCACATGCGCTCACTTCTCACTGGTAGGCACAGGGAAGACGCCATTTTTCGCAAGGTTTGGTTAGAAAAGTTACCGCTGCCAATGCAACAGGTTTTGGCTATGTTAGACTCGAATACACACTTAGAGAAACTAGCTACCCACGCTGACAGCATCAAAGAGTGTTACCCTATTGGTGCCTCGTGTTCCAATATTCAACAGCCCCCGCCTTCCAAAGGCAAGCCCCACCAGGGAATTGCCCTTGATTCAGAAGGCCCAGCATTATCAGAGCACGACACTCCCTATACGGAAAAAGCACCGTGCTGTTGCACAGCCCGACGAGCGCCCACATCAGCCGGTCCTCCCAGAACACCCATCGACGCTTATTGCACCGATTACGACGACCTAAGAGGCACTGTGTGCCTCCTTTGCACTCAGGTGAGCAACATGTTCTCTGTTCTTCACAGTTTTCAATCGGCTAGAAATCAGCCATACTCACATCGTCGGTCTAAATCCCGTTAGCGGCGTTCACAACCCTTATGTTGGTATCATCGCACTTATGGCCCGAAAGCCCGAAAGTGCATACCTCCTTGTTCGTTCGCTCGTCCTTCACAGTTAAACGACCATGCCAGCCAGTAATGGCGACGACTGCTGCTGGCCCGTCGCGACCCAGTCGCCTTTTCTATATCAACGACAAGTCGAGCGGCCCCCGTTTCCTTGTTGATACCGGTGCCGAGGTCAGTGTCATCCCACCTCCAAGGCGTCACCGCCTCAAGCCTTCGTAATTTTCATTGCAGGCTGCAAATAGCACCACAATCAGCACCTACGGCCAACGGTCCCTCACTTTAGATCTTGGTCTCCGGCGACGTTTTCAATGGGTCTTTATTGAGGCTGACGTCAAATTGCCTACTATCGAGGCCGACTTTTTGTTATCTTTCGGCTTAACAGTCGATGTCAGACACCGTCGCCTCACAGACACAACCACCCAACTCTTTACCATAGGTTCTATTAGCTCTGAACGTTCGGTTAGCATTCATATCACCATCCCCAGCGTCCCTTTCGCTGACGTTTTGAAGGACTACCCGTCCACCACTAAACCATGTCATTTTACCGAAACCGTTGAACACGGAGTGAAACACCACATTGTCACGGCAGGGCAACCAGTGCACGCTCGTCCGCGTTGACTCCACCCTGAGAAGCTCCGAATAGCAAAGAACGAATTTGAACATATGATGAATCTGGGCATTATACGCCTTTCATCTAGCCCATGGGCCTCACCACTGCACATGGTGCCAAAGAATTCATCTGACGATTGGAGACCGTGCGGTGATTATCCAGCCCTAAACAGGTCCACAATTCCTGACCGGCACCCCATTGCCCACATTCATGACTTTTTCCACATGTTAGCCGGTAAAACTATTTTTTCCAAGATAGACCTCGTCAGGGCGTACCACCAAATCCCGGTCGCTGAGGAAGATACCCAAAAGACCGCTATCACGGTACTCTTTGGGCTGCTCGAATTTATTCGCATGCCTTTTGGTTTGCGCAATGCTGCCCAGTCGTTTCAGCGCTTTATCGATGAGATCTTGCGGAGCCTTCCATTCGCTTACGCCTACATCGACGAAATACTCGTCGCAAGCTCTTCGGCAGAGGAACATGCCTCGCATTTACGCCTCCTATTCGATCGTTTCCAGCGACACGGTTTGCAATTAAACATCGAAAAATGCGTTTTGACGTTAATTCTCTCGATTTCCTTGGCCATCACGTTGATCAGCACGGAAGCACTCCACTTACAGGGAAGGTGCAATGCATCTTGTCTTTCCCTGTTCCCAACACACTCACTCAGCTGCGACGTTTTATAGGCCTTATCAACTATTACAGACGTTTTATTCCCCATTGTGCGGCAATCCTGGCTCCCTTAATTAACCTTTTGAAGTCGAAAGCAATACCTAATGAACTTTCATCGGCAGCCCATACAGCTTTTTAGGAAGCGAAGAAGGCTCTTGCCGATGCCACCATCCTGCACCACCTCAACTCTGACGCTCATGCACAGCTCATTTTGACCACCGACGCTTCCATCACTGCTGTCGACAAAGTCTTGCATCAACAGTTGAATAATCAGTTGCAGCCTTTAGCTTTCTTTTCACAGAAGCTAAAACCGGCACAGACTCGCTACAGTACTTTCTCTCGCGAGCTCCTTGCCATCCACTTGGCCATACGCCACTTTCGACACCTTTTAGAGGGCAGAGACTTTTCGGTCCACACCGACCACAAACCTCTCACTTACGCCCTCAAGGCCAAGCCAGATCGGTACTCGCCCAGGGAAGTTCGCCACCTGGACTATATATCGCAGTTTACTGCAGTTGTCCGCTACATCCGAGGCAGCGACAATGTAGTTGCTAATGCATTATCCCGTCCGGACATCAACACACTCACATCCGGTTTCGACCTGGCGAAGCTCGCAGACCTCCAAACAGCAGACGAGTCCATCGCGGACTAACGTACGTCTACTACTCTGCAGCTTCGAGATGCACCACTTCCTGCGTCACCAGGTACGATTTTGTGCGATTGGTCCACAGGCACCCCTCGTCCTGTTGTTCCACTACCCTATCGTAAGGTCGTTTTTGACAGCTTTCAATCCCTCTCCCACCCTGGCATTCGCGCCGGGCGTAAGTTAGTTGCGGCTCGTTTTGTTTGGACGAAGATGAATTCCGACATTGCTCACTGGACCAAACAGTGTCTTGCATGCCAGAAGAACAAGGTGCATCGACACACCTTCTCCCCGCCAAGTACCTTTGCAGTCTCGGACGTTCGATTTAATCACGTTCACTTGGATTTTATCGGACCGTTACCCCCTTCAGGCGGGTACACACATATCCTGATGGCAGTTGACCGTTTAACACGATGGCCGATTGCCGTTACTATCTCGGATACCTTGGCAGAAAATATCGCCATGGTTTTTCTGACCCACTGGATCTCAACTTTTGGTGTTCCAGCCACGCTTACCACTGACCACGGAAGTCAATTCCAATCTAGCCTTTTCCGTGAGTTCACTAGACTGCTCGGGTATGCGCACATCACAACCACGGCATACCATCCTGCCTCCAACGGCCTCGCTGAGCGTCTACACCGCCAAATCAAGTCTGCACTGATGTCCCAAACAGAGTCAGCTACTTGGAGTGTCAATCTGCCTCTTGTGCTTTTGGGCATCCGGTCTTCTGTCAAGGAGGACATCCAATGCACTGCCGCCGAACTTGTGTACGGTACACCCCTCTGTCTGCCCGGCGAATTCGTGCAGCCTTCCACGACAAACACTAACATCCCGAGCATCTTCGTGCAGCAATTGAAACAACGCATGGCTTAACTGCGTCCAACCCCCACTCGTCTGACATCGACAAATGTGTTTGTACAGCAGGACCTTAAATTTGCCCCCTTTATTTTCGTCCGGCATGACGGAGTGCGCAAGCCACTTTCTCCTCCCTACGATGGCCCATATAAGGTCGTTCAGCGGAGAGACAAGTTTTACGTCATTCAGAAGGCTGATAAGACTGACACGGTCTCCATTGACCGCCTTAAGCCAGCCTATCTGAAGTGCCTCTTGTCGACCAGTGCGCCATCCATTCCCCCTACTATGTCCTCACCCGATACACCCACTCCGCTCACCTACCCTCCGTCACTACACTTGACCATTCTACCCATCCAACCGGATCTTCCTCCTACACTACCGCCCATTTCATCTCGTTCCGGTAGAGATATCCGTTTTCCCGCCAAACTTAAAGACTTTGTAGTGTAATTTTTTTTCTTTTTCCGTTTTATTTTATCGAGCGTTTTGTTTCTTTGGCAAACGCTCTGGTAGGGGGAGTTGTGTTGGCTTTTGTACATTTTTAATTTGTTTCACTACACTTTCTTGTACATCTGAATATCCTGTACATTTGTTTAACTAAACGGAAATATACAGTAACAACTCTGCGGCGGTCAACGTGTGTTATGGTTTCGAGTGTGCGTGATGTCGTTATTTCTTGGCTTTCGCTTGTAACCTCTCAACATTCTTAAGCAATTCGTATGAGCTGACGGAGATTCCCTCCTCACACGCCTACTTCACCATATCATCGCGGAACCGACTGCCTCTATTCAACCGAATACTATTCAACGGAATACTATCTCGCAACTTGAGAGGATTCTACTTTGCGTGAGTCTGGAACATTCCTTTTCTGATTCTTCGAATCTGTACATCCTCTTCTTTTGTTGGTAAACACAATTACCCATTTAGAGTTAGTTTTTCCTGTATATATTACATTTTGTAGTTTTTAAGTCCACGTTTCAACTACAATCATAAATACGGTCTTTGACCCCTCTGGATCAGAAGACTCCAAAATAGTCTAGACTTCGTATTTAAGGTCACCCATGAGCTAGATTTTCTCAAAGCGAATTAACGAATAAACCAAAACGTCCACAGAAAAACCAGAATAAATAAATAATTTTTACTAAAGACTCGTCGGGGTCACATCAAAGCAAGTACAATGAGTTACTTAACTCATGAAATTTAATTTAATTTAAGTTTTCAAATGCCAGTTTACAGGCATTGTCAAGGCTGGAATTCTGAAATGCGTTTTCACTTAGGAAGGATTACTTGGTCGCGGTTGTAATACTGACTATCTTGCGGCATACTCTTATAACATGCACCTTACAGACTGAACTTACTAACCGCTAATGCAACGAATGATGAGCCTCCAAATTATTCGGCAATTGGGAAACGTTTTTAAAACCTAATTATACTCTTAACTTAAGTATAAAATATAAGGAATATGTTATTCTCTATTGATTGACTAAGAGAAATCATATTTTTATCTATGGTTTCTATAAAATATCTTTGAATTTGCTAGAACATTGAAAATCAATGGGAAAAATGTATGCCACTTAAGTAGTCATTTTTTTACCAAATAAGCTTCCTACAGGAGATTAAAAAGAAGTGCATTTAAAAGACGACATCCTGCCAAGTCCGAAATGTTATAAGAGTATGCCGTAAGATAGTCAGTATTACAACCGCGGCCAAGTAATCCTTCCTAATCGTAAACGCATTTCAGAATTTCAGCCAACATTTCATGAGATAGGTCACTCACTGTAAAAATAAATTTCCTTATGAATTTTGGACGAGGTAGGTAGAATCTGTACAAAATGCGATTCATAGTTTTAGAATTTGCAGTCTGTTAAGAAAAATGATGAGCGAGCAGTGAAAAAAACTCCATTTAATAATTCGAAAATGATTGGATTAATTTTACAGGAGAAAAGAACGGTCGCTCAAAATAATATAAAAATGCGGACAGGAATGTGCTGCATGCGGCAGAACATAATGGATTATAATGGATCAAACATCGTCAGGGCAGAAATAAATGTCAGCCTTGAGGGGTACGTACGAGGGTCGAAAAGGACTGGTCTGAATGCGGTATTGCATACGAGATTCAGAACGGACATCGTTAGGGCAGAATTTATACGCCGAATAAGACTATTCACGTCAAAGTTGCCAGATAAGAGGAACACTGACGCGATCGGCCACAGTCCACTTCGCGCCCAGCCGAAGAGTGGGCAAGGGAGGTACGACCAAACTATTAGTAGACGGAAAAATTCAGAAAGTTCCACCATGAGCGTCGACAGACAGCTTGACGTCAAATGAGGGTGATGTCATTAAGAACCGCAAAAATCGTCGCTATGGGGGAGAAGGGCAAACAGTGGACTTAGGGACAAATTAAAAACAAAGGCCTTGCAAAGATATAAATGAATGTTTGCACTTGATCTAACACTAAATTCCAGGAAGACCCTTCTCGAACTCAAGAAGCTGAGCGTTCGGGAAGAAGACGGTTCAAAGTGCCTTTATACTTTCCAGGGTAAGGTGTTTGAGTAAATAGGATTTGAATACGGATAACATAGGTGATGTCCTAATTTCTGGCGGAAGATTATTCCAAAGGATGTCATATTCGAAAGCAAAAAGAGGGAGCATTTATATGAAGTGCAAAGAGGCGACGGAATCACCATGGAGTAGTTGCGCGTGACATAAGACCGATCACTCGGAGTGAGAGTGTCAATGAGCGGAAGATTAGAGCTAGAGTTTATGTGAAAAAGGAAGCAAAGGCCAGCTTCGAGTCTTCTAACACACAAACGCTTAATGTTCGCCAGCGGTCATGTCTGAGTATAAGAAGTGCCGGGCGCTACTTGAGAGAACAGTTTCCGAGTGAAAACTCTCTAAACATTTTCGATCTTATAGCGGTCGCATTAAACCAAAAAGGGCAGCAGTATTGGAAGACAGGACGAACAAACATTTGATAGTCTTAGCTTTATTTCCGGAAGGAAAAAATGTGAGATACGCATTCACATGTCTGCGCGGCTTTGGCATAGATTCAATCTGCATGAGGTGATAAAGCAAGGTCCTTGATGGTAAAGTGTTCTGAGAGTGGGTTATTCTGAAAAATTGTGGGACTAGGAAATTCGGTAGGACCAAAGTACATAAAACTACACTTGGATGATGAAAACTCCATCTGCCATATGGAACCCATCTGCTTAAGCGGAGTAGATCGGCATAGATTATTTTCAAATCACACATTTACGGTGTCCTTAGAATATGAGTAAACACAATTGAGGTCATCGGCATAAATGTAAGTTTGCGAATTTCCCAGTTCAGTCGAAATATGACTGATGTAAAGAAGTACCCGCTTGAGTGAAACGCCATCAGAGGCTCTTTTGAAGTCAGTGCAATCGACAGCGTCTCTTGTGTCTTTATCTAAGCATCGGGATTACTGCTCCATTGAATTGATGGCTGCCACTTTTCGCTATTTGTTTAAACTGTGTGCAGACTCTGCTCTCCCATACTGACACGTTGACCAACTTTGTCTTCTCGGAATGATCTGGGACTTTTCTACGTTTTCTGAGATTTCTTTTGGTCGTTCTTTTTTCCCCACAAGCCACTGACTCTCTGTAGACTTACTGCTCTTTCTCAGGAGTGGATACAGTCAAGGAAGCCATAACAACGTCCAGTAGGCAGGAATATTGAAAAAGGAAAGTCTGGCGTAGGTCAAAATTTCGAACCAAATTTGGAGCATGTGCCCGCCCATCTCCTTCATGTATATGAGCCTTTTTGTGTTACCTTTAAATGGTTAAAGGCTGCTTGTTTTCCGAAGATTTTTATAGATTTAAGCATTTCCTGAAGCGTCAATTCTTCCACTTTTCCGTTTCACCGTTTTTCTAAATATCCTTTGATTTGATACCATCCACCATATCTTCTTTTCTATTTTCGACTTCCCTATAAAACCGAAGCACCAACGAATACAGACCTTCGACTGTCCACCTTCATAACCCAGTAACCGGACCGTTTGCCCATTCAATAGGTGTCAGATAGCCAGCACTGTGTGATTTCGGCTACAGGCTTGTAGCCCTTTGCATAAGACGCATCCTGTTGGAGGGGAGGTTTTGTGCTGAGTCGATTTGTACGCCTCAGATCTACGAGGTATTCAGAAGTCTTCCAAAAATGTGAAGTTAGAGTAACCTTAAAGGAAAGTGACGATTCTAACGTGCTAATATACTAGAAGCCTGGATGGTTCATCCTGAATATTTAAAACACTGTTTTGTTTAAATAGGTTGAAAACAAATGTTATGAAGCAAATTCACCAATCGTTGCATCGATTTCCATGTTTGTCCCGTCCGGGCTGTTGATTTTTTATTCAATGTGTTTCTGCAGTTTCTCGCATTGTTTCTGATTATTGAATCGTTCGAAACGCCTTTATTGTGTCTTCCTTCACGCAGGGCCTTCGCAACCGATCGGCTCGAGCTATTTCTCGCGCGTTTCTCTTGCCACCCAGTGGCGACCAGAGAGCTCGAATAATGCTTATATGACTATCATGGACTCTGTATCTATTCCGTACTATGGTTATTCTGATATATTTTGAGATGGAGACACCTAGACTAGCTTGTTGCATTTGTAATCCGAACTTACTGGGTTAGGGTTTGGGCGAATAAGCCGCAATGAAGTCCATGGCGGGTCTTGTGGACCATATGAAACAACCAAGAAAAACCATGTTGCGAAGGATTATCTGCCTTTCTAACGCAATACTATGCAAAACCTAAAATTTCGTGTAAATTTGCGGGCTATATAGCAGACGAGTTTTACGTAGTGTACCGTCAACTGGAGCGAGTTTTCTGAAATCGTCGTCGTAGCGCAACTTGCATGCAGGTCTTTAGAAGAACGTCCTGGTTAATTTGTGAGAGTTAAGATGGCTCAGGGCGTATGGGATAACTTGGCGGTTAGTACGTCTGCTTCTAAGTTTGTTCGCTTTTATTCCGGCCGCATATACACACAGGCTTCCTCTGTATTGCGATTTTGATGCCGCCTTCAAGTGGGCGAAAGCTGCTGGCCGCCTGCAATGTTTGTGTTTGTGCACTGTTTTTGTGTACTCTATTTTGCCGCTTCTTTCGCACATGGTCTTCCTTCCACTTCTGTTTTCTGTCCTTCGCTCCTTATCACTCACTTGCGGCTTCACCGTTAGCACTCCCCTTGCACCCTTTGGCGTTGCGGTTTGGTTTTCTACCGGTTGCCTGATCCGTATTCTTATGCGGATTCCTGTGAAATGCTATTGGAATCTTCCAGTTTACGAATTTTCGGATAACTACCTTGGTGTGCTTACATCTTTGTTGCTCGTGATTAATTTGACCCTTTCTACTTGGCGTAGCATGAATTAGTGTTGTGTCAACGCCGGTCTCTGATGATGCACATGCTAGATTAGGTTCTCAATTATTTCTCTTAATTTCAATAAGTCATCTGCACACAGGCTGGTCACTCACGGGGGGTACACAGGTCTGCGACCGTCCACGTAGATGTGCAGATGCTCAGAAAAGCGGCATCCCCCTGGATTCTGGTGAGCTGCTGTGAAACGGGACATTCCAAACGGATCCGGCGTTTTTTCTAATACATGAATCGGTGAACCCAGCGGCTAAGCGGACGAGCATTAAATCATGACCGTTGTAAATGCGTGTACAAAAGGACCCTATCTTTTTTTCACTGATACCAGACTGAACCAGCCGTTCGGACACAGGATGTCTTTCGATCTTCCCGTTCTCAAACCCGATACAATCGAAGAGGTTTTCTCTGATAAGTGTCAGCGAATCAACTTGGATTATTACAGCCTCTACCACTTTGATGAACTGACGATTGATGACCGCAAGTACCAGTATCGTCTCTCCTCCAACGGCGACTTTATGACTGTGGTGGGTACCTTCAATGGCCAGTCTGTCCTCATGGTCTCAGTGTGGACGAAAATGGACCATCAAAAGCGACTGCGAGAGATCCATCAGTGCATTTTGAAGAAGGAGATGCAGGGCGACACTCTGCCATAAGCTTATGCGTATCTTCTAAATAAAAGTGCATTTAACCTCTCTTACGGAGCGAAATGTTTTCTTTGTGAGAATGCGCAAATTTTATGACGCGCCTGTTGAGCTTAGTGAAGACACGGACCTTGTGTTCCCTAATTTATACGCAGAGATTTTCGACAAGACGTTTGATTTCTCTGGAATTTGTAAGCCTGAACGTTTTTTGTAGTTTGGCGATTTAAAGCCATCAAAGACAGGCCGCAAGTCGGAGAACCGAGGTCTAAATGAATTCCGATCGTTGAAGGGTATGCTGGAGTCCAAAACGCCAAATACGGACCCTCATTAGCTTATGCTCTCCGTTACCTGATTGCCCTACGCCCTGCGACTAGCAGCAAGGACCCTAGTTTTGATTTCTATACATCATGCTGACGATGTTCCCCCTAACATTTCGTGCGAAATAAGTGTGCGACTCCCACCAATTGACAAAAGTTGAGGCGCCTTGCACTGAATACCATCTCTGTATTGCTGAGAAGGGAAAAATCGAAAACAGTGCGCAAGACTAAAGCAACTCGAGAGATTTTGCTCGCGCCCTGGAGCAGTGGCTTTAATAACAAAATCAAACACTTGGTTTAACGCACATTCGGTAGAATGAGGGCGGTGGTGTTCGAGAAGAGTTTAGAAACCCAACCACTTGATCTAGAGCAGCCAAGGTTGTTCTTGTTGCGAAAAAATCAGTCTGGATAGTAGTAGGATGGACACGTTCTTTTTAATTCGCATTTTAGTGAGCATAGATCGGGGATTATCTTAGTCGATATTAAGAATTCTCGTTAATGACAAAACGTCATGGTGGTGTGTAGTCACAGGGTCGTGTACTGTAGATGATGTTCAAAATGAATTCCATTAGCAGACCGATCTTAAAAAAGGACATTTTCAAGTTGGCGATGCGTCTTGTATTGATCTATTGTATCTTCTTAGCCGAATTGCATTTATCTGTAGTAGGGACCTCGTAACTAGTCGAAAACCGTATATATAAAAGTGAACACCAACTCGCAAGGGAACCGCAGCGGTATAAGTCAAGTCAAGCTCGGTGTAAATGCCCTTACTATTGTCATTCGGACCTTTTCATGACGCATAATGCAACGTGGCGACCCACCCGAGCTGGGCCACGAGTTGGATTTGTATGAGCTGATCCAGCGCTCACACTGCAACCCATCCTAGAATTTTGATATGGCCGCAGTCAGCGGATGGACGTCTGTTTCGTTGGCAAAGTCCCATGTAAGACTTCGTTCACAATGTTTTGGTCAATCTTCCCTTGCTTTAATATATGCGGTTGGGTGTTTAGCAGTGGTGCATCTTGTCATCGCACTATGGTAATTAACTCGATTCTCAAGCAGGCCTTGCGCAATTTTAATTGTCAAACTTTCGCACCGACCATACTTTCTTGTTAAAACCAGGTTTTGATTGTGTTCAGACTTCATCATATCGGGTGAACGCTGTCTCTAAAACTCTAAAGCTCCCCCTAGACTTAATACCCACCATATAACCCAACATTGATCCTATGCCTAATACCTTAACCTAACCCGGAAAAAATCTGGGCAATTTCCAGTGGGATATCGGCAAGTCTATCTCACCCGATCTCTACACGGTCTCCCGTCTCTTTTTCGGTAGCACTTTTCGAAGTATTTCAAAAATATACGTCAACTTTCAAAGGTATAAATCTTGAAATCTTTCCGGTCGAGGTGCTTAGCTAGCAGAGTTGGGACAACATCGTATTTAAAGAAAATATGGTTTCACAAGTCATCGACGGTGCTTTTGAATCTACTCGCGGTCTCACAATCTACATAAACATTTACAAGGGTCGGGGAGCCGTCCGGTACGTTTTTCTATGGTTGTGAATTCCGGACTTTGAGCGTAAAAGACGATTTTCGACAAACGCTGACTGAGAACGACCAGCTAGTGGAACACACCGCCTTCGTCTCGAATTAGCCAATCCGCATTCACTGTGCTGTCGTTGAGAGACCATATCCAGCCGTCCGTGAAGGGTGGCCGATGTGCTTCGAACAAGTTCATCATCCATTAGACAAGTTCAGTGTTACCGCCATAAATCCATTGTCGTTACTATATGAATTCGACAAAAAGGTCAGCTCAAAACCTGGCTCTACTCGGTTGGTTCATGTACTGAGGCGACTCCGGAGCCTGCAGCGTTTAGTCTTCATCGCATAGTTCTTCAGATTAGCTGTCAGAAGTCGTTGCTCGTGGAGAGGCATAAGATGGGGCATAACCGGAGTTGACGCGACCAGTTGTGATCACGCCTCTATCAAGTACATCAGCGGATTGACTTTGATCCATGAGTTCGGTGGCGCCACAGGGGGTAGTTAGAATCCTCGTCGACTGCTGTATCGTTCTATCATTATTTGCCCCGCATTTCGCTCTGCCTATCACCGACCTCGCTACTCGTAATCCGAGCTACAGTCCTGACATCGGGTACTTCGAACCAGCTGAATGAATTTTTACACATAATCAACGATGTGTCTGTGGTGGATCATTAAAGCGCGGCAACCTAAGCACAAGGCTGCGCTAACGTGTGTGTGCCACAGTAAGTCTAACGAACATTAGTCATACTGTTCGTTACAACTATCCATGCAAACAGGCATAGTCTTTCTTCACCGATGTGTCATGTCTAGAGCAAACAGTCACGGACACGGGATGTCTTTGGACTTACCTGAGGCCAAACCGGACACCATGGAGGAAATTTTCTCCGACAAGTGTCAGCGCATCAATCTGGACCACTACAGCATCTACCACTTTGATGAATTAGTGATTGACGACCGCAAGTACCAGTATCGTCTCTCCTCCAAGGGCGATGTCATGACTTTGGTGGGTACTCTGAATGGTCAGTCCATCCTCATGGTCTCAGTGTGGACAAATATGGATCATGAAAACCGACTGCGGGAAATCCATCAATACATATTGCAGAGGGAGGCGCAGGGTGACCTTCCCAACGCTGATGGAAAGGGTAAGCGCCCTAATCTACAACCCAGATTCCTTGCCTTGCTTTTTTGTATCTTGACGGTTCATGCTTCTTCACTACTGCTATTACAACTGCCAGGGTAATATCAAAGTCGCCGTCTGAGTGTCCCATGCAGCGTATTTTTCCAGCTTTTTTTGAATTCGCACGGAGTGAAAACGTCATTGAACTGACATGTGGCGGGTTAACTAGTACGAGATTGTATCATGTCGGTCTCATTCGCATAGCCAGAAAAGTGTGCTCTGCTCCGCTCTTTATCTTACCGATAGACCTATTTCTTTTAAACCTAGACTGGGATTGGAGGCAACCATGTGGGGGTAATAGAAAACTTATCTAAAGCAGACTACTTTGGAGTTTCCGCTGTCGTCGCGCGGGTATCCCTCCGCCTTGGGTGGTGATGCATCAAAAAGCCATTCTGGGCATCCATCTCGTGGATACTGCCCGGCTGTGCGGTATATCCATGCAGAACTTCACGACACGGGAGTAGGTGATGGTAAGTCAGTAGTATGGGATAGAGGACGGCCACTGCGAAACATCAGCCGGCCAGACGCAGGCGGGCCCAGCCGCGGGTTTTTACCAAGTGTCCTATCCTCTGGGCGACTGCAGCCACGTCTGCCAGTCAAGCCGGCTCATCGATATTTGCTTCACAGTCTGTGCTTCTTTTAAGTCTAGGTGACTGTTCCGTCAACGATTAGAAGACAAGTCCTGCAACCCGAATGTTTAGTAAGATAACTTATTAAAAATAAGTAATAGTCAGATTTTTTGGCTGGCCTTTTGCCTGTGCAATCATCGTTAGTAACTTTGCGTAGTTTGGTCCGGGTTGGAGTCTGTAGTAGTGTCGACTATTGTTTTCTGGGTGGTTTTTTACATTTGCTTCATATTCAGACCAGACACCTTTCTGTACTTTGCACAATTCTGGGGTAGACTATATTGGCTGCTGTCTCCGCACTTGGTGCCTAGCCTAGCCTTCTGACTTTTTCGTTTATTGCAGAAGCTGCTGGCACCTTCCATGGATTTGTACTCAATCGGATGTACTGAGATCGGCATCCCGTTGTGTAATATTCACTGCCAGTGAGTGTTCTCTTAAGTTTCTTGTCTTCGTACCTATATTTTCCATTTAAATCGCTGGATTCCTCGGTGGTTTGGTCCCCTCGCAAACCGTCTGCTCGATTTTCTTCGTGAAATTATGTCTTTACCGTAGACACCACTACCACTACCACTACCACCACCACCACCACCACCACCACCACCACCACCACCACCACCAACAACAACAACATCAACAACAACAACAACATCGATTAGGAATATAGTGGACAAGTTCAGGAAGAAAGTTTGTGCAAATTCACTATGGTAACAAGTATCTTTGAGCACTTGAAGTGAAAATCCCCTTGGTACTCGGTCACGACCGCCCATGTTCATTAGTTTAGCCAGAAATTCACTGGCCGTCAGCTTGTAGAACCAAAATCCAGTGAAGGAGAATTCGCGACTGACATTCTGCACGCAGATACTGTCGGCAGTTAATGAATATTGCGCGCCTATCCCGCTGTGGCTGACGGACATCAGTTTAAGTATTCATACCTCAAATTTCGGTCTGCGCCAATAGACGTTAGTTCAAACTAGTTCACTTCAAGCTAACGGTTGATTTCTGAGGTTATTAAAAAGCAACAAACTCTCTTCCGCTGACCAAATAAGCACTCCATATGGGCACAATCAGCTTCATCGACCGATAGTTTTGTCTCTCGAATGCGACCCTGGCCATTTCTAGTCTAGAAGGACAGTACTGACATGGGTGTCAGTTGGATTACGGTATAGGAGACTTTATTAGCGTCTACATGACTCGCCTCCCCCCCAGAGCCGCCAGTTTCCAACAGCGAGCGTGGGGGCAGGGTCACATCACGGCTAGTTCTCTCCTATCGATCGAGTCGAACTTTGCACGCAACTTCACGTCAATCGAAGGTTCTGTCAGGATGTGACTGCTATGCACGTCCCAGCTTCTCGCAGCTCCATCTTGGATCTGAGTTTCAGCCGGGGTCAGGTCGAATTGACCACATCGTGCTGCTAGTGCGACTGTCATTCCATGGAGATTTCTGACTGTTCCTAATTATACTCGGTACGACCGCGAAATTATGCCTGATCATGTCAGCCTCGTTGGTGTCGCGAATTGTTTATGTGGTACTCCGTACCAGTGTATCTATAGAGTTCGACCCAGCGAAGGAGCCCAAACAGCGAAGATGCAGGAACCACTCCTGTGTGTTAACGGGTTGTGTTTTGGCAGGTTTTCGAGCTGATTCTTTTTATCAGACGGATGTCCAGTACACGCGGATCTTGTAGGGATTGAGATATCGCCTCGGGTGCATGCAGACTTCTCAAGTATTGTGGAAACCCTGCAAACAGCAGCGATTCGGCAGACGATGTCATCCTTGTTCTGTTCACTCGGCAGTTGTCTCTTTCGGAGGTGTTTGAAACCGTCCACCCGTTCCTGTCAGCACAGTCATTTATTCCGAGGGGCGACTTCTTCCGGTCAGGGATGCAGTCTGACAAAACCTTGGCCTTTTCAGCGACTGATTTAGCGACCTCTTTTACCCATGACACCACAAACTGTAGACCACCAAAGCTGAAGACTAACAGGGCGATACCCTAAACGTAGTTGAGGTAAGCCAGTCGTCATACGGGTGCGCTTTGGACACTTGTGTCGGTCCATTCAGCGGCAACAGACTGAAACCTTGTCGATAGCCAGACAGAATAAAGAACGACTGGGAGGGATTGTTTTGAACCAGGACTTACGAAATGGTAGGCCCTGATCACGGCGATGGCCTTGGTCATCCTACTGCCCCAGGGAGTCACAGTAGACGGGGTCGATTGATGCGATGAAGTCTACAAAGTCGTCGGTCGATTGTAGCCCCAGCGGAGTCCAAAGATGCACATTTGACTGGGAACCTACAGTTGGTGAGCTAACTCATGAGGTATGCCTAATCTGACAAAAAATCACAAACAAATTTGGAACCGGTCTAAACGCACTCACCACATCAAGCTAACAATAAGCAACCTCCAGTTAGATAAGGACACAGAATAAACATTACTGGTATCATTTCGTTAATGACAAAGAGCAACTTTTTCGAATAAAGTGCAAATGCCGGAAACGCGAAAATTCGTGTCACGTAAGCAGACTCAAATTTTAAAAGCA
The DNA here is from genome assembly GCA_902702965.1 of Spirometra erinaceieuropaei. Lineage (NCBI taxonomy): Eukaryota > Metazoa > Platyhelminthes > Cestoda > Diphyllobothriidea > Diphyllobothriidae > Spirometra > Spirometra erinaceieuropaei. Next base: position 395,288 of record CACRXP010000225.1, read on the forward strand.
TGCGGTGCTTGCCCATGCAAAAAATTAAGTAAAATGGTATAACAGCAGTGGTATTTCAGTAGATGGAAGCAATGTTTTCCCGGAATAAATTTGAATAAAGCAAAGGCGACAAAGCATGCAGCATTTACTGACGTCATAAATTTCGAGACTTCTCATTCAGCTGCGTACGGTCATTGCATAGTTATATGACAAGGCAAACTGTTCAATCAACGATCTAGGGAGATAAAACGTGATAGGTAACCTGAAACATGCGTCTATTATGCGAGTGC
>CACRXP010000225.1:446686-466261 GCA_902702965.1 Spirometra erinaceieuropaei
ATCCCGCCTCCGGTCCTCTTGCCCCTGTCATGACATCGGGCCCAAGTTTGAGAGGAAACGGGAGTGCATTAGATGTGACGCAAGCCCACTATTACCATTGTTTAATTCACGTGCAAGTCACCGCCTCTGCGCCGCCTCTGCTGTGGGACACACAGTGGCTATCGTCAGTAACCAAGGTTAAACTGTAGTGTCTGACTATTCATCATGCCCAGAAGTCAGTACTGAGAAGCTTGATCTCCCAAAATTAGCCACTGTGTTTGCTCTGATTGGCTGCCCGAAATCGGCAGCTTCGAGACTGCTTGCGGACCTTCCAAAGCATGGCGGATGTTTAACACTGATGTACTGGGGGAAAGCAATGTCCACTTAGGCGTGGAAACGTACCAAAGTCAACACTGTCCTAGGCAGCTTACGTGAGAATGGCCAGCAAATGGCTCTTCGGCTTTCCCGTGCACCCGTGCCATGGAACAGTATTTGGTCTTATTTTTATGATTGAAGAAGAGAATTAAGCATTTCTTAAAATTCTCCTAGAAAGTAGTGCGCGAAAGGGGGCGGTTGCTCGCGACAGAACTTTTCATATTCGGGCGAAATTCGGCACGAATGCTTAAGCTGAAGTCCATTAGCTTTAGCGGAATAACCGCGTGATGACTATATTATGCCCGTACAAAGTCAGCACTGGATAAATACCCATCAGTTTGACATACTCAGAACACGTACGAGCCCGCACACGTGTTAAACAAGTGCTCTGTGTAGAGGGATTCAGTTAACTAAGAAATCATTCGAAGTTATAAACAAACAGCATTAGCTCGGAATAAATTACAAATCACTGATGAGGTCTTCGACTCAGCAAGTATAAGTGTGCAACTCTGTAGGTAGGAAAAGTTGTTGAACTTTCCTAGCATTTTGACCACTGGAAATATGCTTCCGGAGCTAAAAAAAAGACAACTAGAGAAACGCCGGACTCGTTTAATTAACAGTCTACTCTTTCAGATTCACACGGGATTTTATCGTCAGAAGTAAAAAAGAACAACGAAGTAGGTGGTACTTAGAGGACGTTAAAAGTAGCCGACAGTTTGTGATCCCTGTCTCGGGTTGGCTGCGCAAGACTGCGACCAATCATACCTCAAGTCCTAACCCTTCTAAATCTTATCCTAACTTTGACACTAACCCCAATTCTAACCCTGCCTGGAATTTGGGGCGGGATCATCTACGGTACAGGGATCCATATTCTCAAGTCCAGCCCGAGCATGTTTAAGATTTTTACCGTTCTGCGCATTAACTACATGTTGTACGACGGTTAGGGAGACCAGCGCCAAAAATCTACAAAATTTTGGGCATTGCTGAAAATTTTAATTTCTCTTAAAGTATGTTTTTTGTGATGTCCATCTTCATATACACAGGCATATAATATGTATTATATGTGCAGAAGGTGTGCTAGCTAACGAAATTTCGTGAGTAAACACAAAAAATCCCTATAGCGCAAAATCCTCTATCAAGTACCTTGGCGTTACTTTGTCATCAAATCTTTCATTTCCCCTACATACCGCGTCCCTTTGCACTAGAGTTCGTAAACTTCTTCCTCACATTCGTCGTTTACGTCCATATCTCAGACTTCAACCCTTAGTCTGGCGATTTATAGATGTCGGCGTTCTTCCTGTGGCCTTGACATAGTGGTCCAGCAGGAATCGCCCAGTAGTGAAAGTAGTGATCTTTGCCCGTGACAGGCGTGTCCTTTTTTCCAAAAACCTTCTGCTTATCCTTCGAGCCATCCTGGCTTATGGTGTCATTTCGCTGCTGATGGGGCACTAAGTGATAGTTCAGTAGGTGGGCTAACTCATGAAATGTCAACCGAAATTCTGAAATGCGTTTTCATCTCGAAAAAATTAAATAAGAAAGGTTTGTAAACCAGTCAGCATGCAGCATAATTTCATAATAATTCAGTAACCTCAGGATGCTGGCTTTCGAGGGTGTTTCTTTTCGGCTGTATGCAGAAACTACAATCTGTACAAAGTGACTAATTAAGTAGCATGCAAATTTCTCATTGATTTTCGATGTTCTTAAAAATTAAATTATATTTTATGGATAAAAATATACAAAATAAAATTATTCATTCTCTTCCGATTTTGTACTCTATGGAAGGGTGTAATTCGGTTTTAAAAATTTTCCGAATTCCAGAATAATTTTGAACCCGACCTGCCGTTCCACTTGCATTCGGGAATCCCAAGCTACAAGCCGTATAATTACCGCGTATGGAAAACCATATATTTCTCTACCATATTAAGAGGAGACCATACGAGATTCATAGAATGCTGTAGTGGATTTGCAAAATATTGGTAACTATACAAGATACTATGGTAAATGCCGAGACTTGACGTTTTATGAAAGACCATCTCACTGTATTAAAAATCTCACAATTAGAAACATTTTAAAACTGAATTATATCCTTCCTTAACTTTGCTGCTTTTGGGGCACTGAGTAGTAGTAAGTGGACCAGTCGGTTTATTGCCGCACTTTCTTGTCGTGTATGCGTTTTTCTGTCTTAGTGTATTTTCCGAATGCGGCCCTCTCCTAGTCCTGAGTCCTCTGACCTCCTTCCCAACGAGGTATCCTCTCTCAGGTACCTTCGCCTGACTTTGTCATCTAGTCTTTCATTTTCCCTTTATACTGTACCCCTTTTCACTTAATTTCGTAAACTACTTTATTTCACTCGTCGTTAACGTTGCTGTCAGACACCTTAACTCTTATTCTGGCGATTTATCGTTGCCTGCATTCGTCCTCCTGTTGTTATTGTCCTCCCCTCGTTTTTCCTGCTTTGATAAGAAAATATGTTAATTTTAAAACGAATGCTCTCCGAATGCTCTCTTGTGCTGCTGGTGTTTCTTATGTCTGTTCGGTTGATATTGCCATACTACGATATTTCAAAATGGTCAAGTAATTTGCTGGTTGAATTCGGCATGGCGTTGCTCATCCCCTGCATTCCGAACAAATCTCTGCGAAGTCTTCCTGGCCCCTGCGCCGTAGCTTTTGACTTACCTCTTGTCGTACATCGCCATATTAACTTTCTGTATTGTCATTCCTTGCGCGTTATCGTACGTGTGAAGAGACAGAAGTACAGAAGCTGGGACTCAAACTGTTCCCATAATAGTCATTCCTTGTTGTGTCAACTTTTTCGACTCTTGAGTAATTTTTTAACTAATATTCTGTCCACAGTGGATGGAGGCCTTTTTTGCTGAAACATTCGAATTTGTACTTCCAAAATAAGGTGAACTCGTCCCTCTGTAACCCATTTTAAATAACTTTTACATCTACTAAAAATAACGACAGATTAGGCCAAATGTGTGAAGGGGTCACAAAACAACTTTCTTCAGCTTAGAGCACGTTAGTGTCCTTTGCGAAAGCGCTCTATGCGAGACACTTCCCAAGGTTCTGCTAAAAATCGCTACTTTGAACTTTTAAGGGTTTTTCCTGCCTGTCATTGGGAGCTCCAATTCTGGACCGGTTAAAGTAGCTGGTCCAGTTAATGGTAAACGACAGACAGCACGCTGGAACCTTGACGGACTGCTTGTTTAATAAACACACATCCCAAAAAACAAAAAATCCAATTGGCTAACAGTATGTGATGTAACTCATGAGATGTCAGGACATTTTATACAAAATGATCGTACACCCTGCGTCCCATGTATTCAAGAAACAATCATTCTAGAAGGTGACACATTATGGTTTGTGAATTATTATTTACTAACCCCGAACTCAGTATAATCTGACCAATAAGCAGCGGTCCAAAAAATGAAAATGTTGACTTGTCCCCTAAATCCGCGTGTCTTTTAATTATTCAAAGTTTTACCATGCTATTATTTACTTGGTGCGTTCACGTTATCTGCCACTTTGTTATTCTGGTCAAACGCATGCGGAATCAGTTTATAATTTTTAGTGTGAGCCAACGTTTGATTATTTACAGGAGGAACGAGTTGGAGTGTCAGGTCAGCAGAACTGAACATCTCCAACACCTATTATCTGAGTTTGATAGAGAAGTCGAAGCACTGGGGGCAGCCGGAAGGTTCTGTTGCAAAAAGGACAGCTCAGAAATGGGTTTCTCTTTTCAAAAAGGCGCCATCGGTACAACGGACACTCTGGACGGAAATACGCCCTCGATGACGATCGTCACAGTGCTCTAAGCCGCTTAGATCCTTGTCAAACAATTCAAGAATTATCCAGAAATATGAGATGCGGTAGTTGATGGGCAAAATTCAAGAGCTGCTTCTCGAGGTCCGTACGCTTTAAGTGAGAACAAAGGGATTCAATGTACAAAGGTTTTTGTCCCGCCCGCCAACAGCTTAAACTAATTTTTAAGCTGATTAGTATTGGCGATGAAAAGTGGTGCTTATACGTGAATATGAGACAAAGGGAAGAATAGTTAAGCCCCAAAAATCAAGCAACATCTCAAAGCACACCTGACCTTCATACTCGCAGGAGGACGCTGCATCTGGATGGATATGAAAGGGGTTATTATTTACGAAGGTCTTGAAAGGAACTAAACCATTAAGACTGAGCCTCTTAGTAAACAGCTGCATCGTCCAGACAAAGCAATCCATCAAAAAGGCCACTATCGTCGAAATCGCATCATTATTAGCGTGAAAACGCCAGGCCTCACGTCGCAAAAATCACCAAAACAATTTATTGAAACGTTCGGTTAAGAGGTTTTAATACATCCACCATATTCTCCGGAACTTCTTCTATCGGATTAGTGCCTTTTTTCGGTCACTCACAAACAAGTTGACCGGAGCATCCTTCAATAATGACGCGGATCTTCAAAAGTGGATTGGTGGATTCCGTGAGTGTGTATTCACGGAATTTCTTAAACACGGGATTGAAAGCCTGCCTGGACGCCAAAAGGAGTTGTAAAAAACGAAGGGGAGTAAAAAATGATAAATGTTATGAATAATTTATAAGAATGTGACAGACGTTTAATAAACTGGAAAGCGCACGGACGCCTGAGACAACCAAATATATCAGGCCACTTAATTAATGTTAAATATAGCAGCAAATAAGGAAGAGAGATGGCTTAGTGTGAAAATAATGAAATTAGCGGCAGATTACCGACAGAAATTGCCTTGGCGAGAAGACGAAGAGAAAATTTCATGAACAGGGGTCAAAAATATGGTTTTCCCTCAAAGCACAGAGCAATATCACCTGTAATACGGAAATGCTGTTAATTGAAACTTTAGGGATGCGGTCTTTAAAGACAGGAAATGCGGTCTTAAATATGAAAAAACAAGTCGTGGGGTCGAGCCTTGGGAGTTACACAGCTTGAGGCTTGATATATCTGGGTGATTACGGTTATGAGTTCATAAGTGGCAATTCTATTCTCGTCGTTGCTCTGGCTGTGTATACATTAAGTGACCGATCTCATGAAATGTTGGCCGAAATTCTGAAATGGGTCTTTGATTTGGAAAGATTACTTAGAGAAAGTGGTAATACAGAATATCTTGAGACATGATCCTATAACATTTTGGACTCGCCTAGATATCAGCTTTTTGAAAGGCCTTCTTTCCAATCTCCAGAAGAAACCATGTTTGGTAAAAATAACTACTTAATTGGCATGCATTTTTCACATTCTCTTTCGATGCCTTATAGATTCAAATATATTTTATAAAAAACATGGACAAAAATATGCTTTCTATCAATCTTTTGATAGCGAATAAATTCAACTGCATATTTTATACTCAAAGGAAAAGTATAATTGGAATTTGGAAAAGTCCTCTTATTCCTGAATAAGTTGCGCCTGATCAGCCGTTGCAGGAGGCCTTAGTGATTTCAGTCTATAAGCCGCATGCGTTCTCTGCATTTAAAAAGATACCATATAGAAGCCATAAAATTTTACACTGGATGCGGACTGTGTTGTCCATTTCGTGAGGAGCAGCGGTAGACTGACAGGTACGATGCTGCATGAATGGACATTGCAAGTCCTAAAAAAACCTCATAACTACAAACATTTGAAAGCCCTATTATATTTCTCCTTTGAGTATGAAATATACAGTTGACAGTATTTTCTTACGAGCGATTGAAATAAAGCATATTTTTGTCCATTCGTTTTATAAAACATATTTAAATTTTTAAGAAAATCGAAAAAGAATGTGAAAAATGCATGCTAATTAAGTAGTCATTTGTACCAAATATGGTTTTTACTGGAGATTGGGAAGAAGGTCGTTCAAAAGCTGATATACAGCCGAGCCCAAAATGTTATACGATCATGCCGCAAGATATTCGGTATTACAACTTCGCCTAAGGAATCCATCCTAGTCGAAGACCCATTTCAAAATTTCGGGCAACATTTCATGAGATCGGTAACTCACATTATGCAGTCGACAAACACAAGGGGGGAGGCGCACTTTGTCTTCTCGGGGTTTTCTTTGTCCAGAACGGTCGCGGCATCTTCTGATTTATGTACTTCCAAATCCGTTTTCACACCAAACAGTCAGATAGACCGGTGAAGTTTAGCTTCAGTCGGCACTTTGTAGGTCACCTCTTTCACTGACTGCTGTTACTTTGATGTGAATGGGTTGGGGCGTGCCGCCGCGTAGCTAGCTAGCTAGCCGGCAAAAGATGCAAATATCCGGACCGTGATACGAAGGTCTGTAGACATCTGAGTAATCTAGTTCAGTTGTCATGGGCCTCTGGTCTTCAGATAACTCTGAGTAAATTGCAGTACAAGCCGCGCAAGTACTCGCAAAGAGGAGTTTTTTTCAGAGTTTCCACGCTTTTTTCTCACGCACAAACATCAACCGCGAGGACTTTAAATACTTTGTTTGAATTCCTTAGAATCATAGGCAACGCCCTATGTGCCATCTGATTCGGACTAAATAGTACTGAAATGAAGAATATGGGGGGCTTTGCAAAAAGGAATGGAATGGGAGACTACTGACAAAGATAAGGGAGGCGCGAGTGGCCGATTTCGACTTATTAACCGTCGTCAGTCTGCCATACCCAACCCCAGAGTTTTCTATGCATGACGTTCGATCTCTCGATCTGTCGGTTAGAAGTCAAGCGCTCTAGTCGTTAAGCCACGGGATCGTTATCCACCACAAGCAGAGCGTCAGCCACCTTCTGCCCTCCATGATATTATTCTTGAAGTGGCACGCATGCACTTTATCGACATCATCGCCATCAACATCATTGTCGAACACCAGTTTGCTGATCATCAAGCAACGCTCTCAATAGCATATCACATGTGCACGCGATATCGACCGATATCGGAAATATTCGGTAATTGCATGTGAGTCAGGCATACTCGTCTATCTGCAGGTGTGCAGCCTTGGCTTGGCACATAAACTAATGACGGAAAATACACCAGGACTGATTATTCCACTCACACCACCATCATCATCACCACCATCATCATCATCATCATCATCATCATCATCATCATCATCGTAATCATCACCATCATCATCGTGGGTGTACAGAGGGTGGGATACCTCATGAAATGTCAGCCGAACTTTCGAAATTCGTTCCCATTTCGAAATGATTGATTAAGTAGTGTTGTAAAACTAGTCAGCCTGCAACATCGGTCTATAATATTTCAGTCACCAAAGGATGCCGGCTTTTGAATGAACTTCCTTCCGGCTGCATGCAAGAACTATACCCCGGAAAAAATGACTGCTTAAGTAGCATTAACTTTTCTCATTGATTTTCGATGCCCCCAAAAGTCCAATTATATTTCGTGGAAAAGATGTATAAAAATATTCATTTATCCACTCTTTCGGTAAAAAATTACGTCCTCCTCCAATTTTATGCTCGAAGGCAGGATATTGTTCGGTTTCTAAAATCTTCTCAAACTCCCGAATAATTTTGAACCCAATCTACCGTTACACTTGCATTCAGAGTTTCAAAACTACAAGTCGTATATTTTCTGAGTATGGCAAATCACAAACTTATCCTCGGTATTAAGACAAGACCATGTGGTGTTCATAAAAGTTAGCAGTGGATTTGAGCCATATTGTTAACTTTACAAGCCGAATCATTAAACGCAGAGGCATGACGTTTTATGAATGGCCATTTCACGGTATGGAAAAATCGCACAATAAATAACTTTTTAAAAACCGAATTATACCCTTCCGATGAGTACAAAATTGGAAGAGGACGCTATGTTTACCGAATGAGCAAAAGAATGAATATTTGATGCATGTTTTCCATGAAATATAATTAAATTTTCAAGGGCATCGAAAATCAATGAGAAAATTGCATGCTACTTAAGTAGTCATTTTTTTGCAGAGTATAGTTTTTGCATGCAGTGGAGAAGAAGTTCATTCGAAAGCTGGTATCCTGAGGTAACTGGATTGTTATAGACATATGCTGTATGATGATTAGTTTTGCAACCCTACTTAATTAATCCTCTCGAAAAGGGAACGCATTTCGAAATTTCGGCTGGCATTTCATGAGTTAGCCCACCTACTGTAAGTGGCATGATGGTAATGACCACTGCTGCAAACGTAGGTAACAGGAGAAAGTGCGGAAGCGCTCTGTCAAGACTTACTTACGTTGAAGTACTGATTGCAAATAGACAGTCCACTGACTCAGAGGAAGGCGTTGGTAAAGGTCATAGTGGTAGGAAATGCAGTTGCCAAGTGCGGTCCTTAAGTACACCCCAAAGTAACCCTTATAACAGGAGCCAAACCGATGAGGATCTGAATGCACTGAACATGAGTCGCAAGTCGAGGTAAATCGAAAAGTCAGAAACATATAAAACTTGACTGAGTATGGGCAAGTGATAGACTTTGGACCAGGTGTAAAGCCCGTACAACTAAACAATGAGCTACTCAGCTTGTCTTAAATTGTTCTTACACACTCGAAACAAGGTGCTTATCGAAGCCTCACAAATTCCTTAAGTGCGCGAAATTAAAAATTAAAGACCACAAGATTCATATTTTAGAAATGAAAGGACTGCTTATTTAGTTAAAAGTTTGCTCACTAATTTTCGAAGACTATTTAAAATCAATCTGTCAAGGATCGACGAAATAGTGGGAACTATTAATGGATTGACATAGTTAATATAGAATGACCTTAAAATGGACAATCTTATGCACCGTTTACACGAATAAGCAATTTTTAGGAGAGTCTATCACCGCTTGAACGATGTACACTGTGTAAGTAGAATTTTTTCCGAGAAAGATTCACGCGGATGGTAAGGAAGATTCCCAGTCGAAAACCAGCATTCTGATCTGCACGGGTGGTGTCCATAATCGTTGAAATCTCACCTTAGGCGGTATCCCCCGGCTGAAGTTATGACGAAGATCTCGGCCAATGACTATTGAGCCTAATAGGCGGAATATTTAAATATGAAAGGTCCAGGCAAGTGAATGGGTGTGAGGATGCACCAGGTGAACTCACAGGCCGCTGTGTGACTGTCTGCGACGCATCAAGTATGAATCCCAAGGCACAACGGACCAAGCACGTTCCGTGACCCGATCGGTGAGCACCCATCTGTCATGGTTAATATCTCCGATCGCAACCGACACGATCACGGGCCTCTGGCTCAATGTTAGTGTCTTACTGCATGACCAAAGATCCGGGGCTGAGATCTCAAAGGATCCACACTTGGGGTTGGGTATGACCGACTGATGACGGCTAATAAGCCAGAAATGGCCATTTCAGTCTTCCTTGTCTTTGTCGGTACCATATCATATCTATACAGATAAACTGAAAAACGGGCACCCCAATAAATTTAATTAGAAGGATGTAATTCCTTGGGAAACAGTAAACTTTATTGTGTAAACTTTCAAGACTAGTTCCTCAACTCGCCTTCAGACTATGGGATTACAAAAACGATTGACTCTTAAACTGAGTCCTGCAAAGTATTCTATGGTTGGCTAAAGTCTGAGCCAATGCGTGTTTATTGCAAGTTGACCTCTCCGCGGGATTATTGAGTCATTTTAAATTTATGTTTAACGATTTCGCATGTGACACCTAGATCGATATGCTTGTCGATGCATGCTTCATCTGAGTGTACTCTCTACAGGAATTCGTGGCTTTTCCTTATTGGACAGGCACCAATGATGCGAGTGTTCTCTCCTCATCGTCGGCTGATGTTCATGCATACGGGTTGAGACAGGTTTCCCAGTCTGGCCACAATAGACGGCATCACAAATGGGACATGGGATTTTGTGGACAATACCTTCTCCTTCGCGGTAGCCTACTCTGTCCTTAGGGTGTACAAACTGTGCGCGTTAGGTAGTGCCGGCTGGTGTGAATGAATCTGGCGTTAACTTTTAATTGTCTTTCGACTAGTTCAGATGTATTTTTCACACAAGGGATGGTTCGCCAGGTGGTTAGTTTTGGTTCCCGAGAGGTCGTAGCATTGGAAATACCCTTTTCCTTGAATTGCTGGTGCCTCATGTATTGAAGTACAAAGTTATGTGGGTACCCATTTTCAGAAGAAGAGTTGGTAGAGGTATTTCATTTCTCCTTGATAAATTGTTTTATCACATCAGAGTTTTGGCTCGATTCAGAAGGCTGTAGGCTGTAATCCGTTTGTGCGAGACAGAATGATTACCCTCAAATGTAGGATGACCTCTGAATATGCCTCTTTGCGGTAAACTGTTGTGTGAATTGATCCATCGGTTTTTCGACTTATGAGATGTCAACCAAAATGTCGACATGCGTTCTCGTTTCAGGCTTCCTCCCTTCATGTTTAAAAGTGCTGTAAGCGAACTGTCGATAAAGGCGACCGACTAAGCCATAAAATATCATGTTAATACCCAAATAAAAAGGAGATCGTCCTTGAAAGATCTCCTTTTCAGTCAGTTGCAGTAAATGACCCAATCACCGACAGTTAAATCGTTTTGGGATGATGAGTTGGCGAGGCAGTATGTATTAGGAGTATCGCGAATTTATATAAAAGCGCCTGTCGAGAACGTCCTCTGTTAAATATTTCGAAGAAAACGGAAGTACCGCAGAAGTTATCTTTTTCTGAGATTTCGGACATTCCAGCGAGTGGAGCTACCCGCGGCAGTTCACTATCAGGTGTCTTCAACCATGCAAGAGAACGGATGGCTGGTAATAAAAGCAGGACTGAACTCTTTATTTCGCATGCGTCGGCCTACATTGGAGTGTCTCCAAAGCAACGGAACGAAAGCTAGAGCTGGTCGCCAAACGCTGCGATGCCCACCCAGGACATGCACACGATTGGTCAGCTAAAGCCCAACAAACAGTCTGCCGAATTCATGCACCACGCAGGTCTGCAATCATGCAATTTAGATGAAAGGGGGAGGACGAAGTCTGGAGCACATATTAGGCAAAATGTAACACGACCATTTGATCTGGAGCTCCGTTAAGTTTATATACTATTGGCGGTCTGCAAAAACCGTATCTTCGAATTTCCTGTCGCCAGGACACGATTAAAAAGAAGGACAGTACTCGAGGTGGTAGAGGATCGATTAATGGCTGCGCTAAATTTCCCCCGATCCCCCATGTCAGACTAAAAACGCCGACTTTTTACACGGTTGGCGGCTATTATTAAGACTAATGCTACCATTCTCTCTCCCCATAGTCCTGATAATGGACCGGGGAAAACACTGAATGTTGAACTCTTCCCCAACCCGACTACCAATTTATCCCTTTTAAATGGTTGTCGGCTAAAAAGACAGACTAAGTGAGGATAGGTTTCAGAGGATACTCATTCAAATTCGAAGTCCAGCTTTCCAGTTCACGAGATGGAAGGGAGGAGAGTGCACCTAGCCGGAATCCGAAAATCTATATAATGGTAAAACGTGTTAGTCCGTAGGCTACCGGCCAGGAGAGTTGGAATCCTAGATTCTATCCATGAACGTATTACTCCTGGTTCATTACGATTGTGCCGAGGTATTAAGTCTGTCTGTCCTGATTAGTTCTTCATGGGTAAGTATAAGGTTAGAGGAGAGCGACTGGCAAAGGCATCACCTGTTTTGGAATTAGTTTTGCCTTAGTCAACACGACCTATCCCAAACCAGTAGCTGAGACTGGGGGAAAACCGATGCGACAGTTCGCCCGTCAAAAAGACGACGTTTATCTCGTGGTGCAGGGTAGTCCCACAGGAACTACAGTAGGTGGGCTAACTCATGAAATGTCCACCTAAATCCCGAAATGTCTTTTCGTTTAGAAAAGAGTAATTAGGTACGGTTGTAAAACTAGTTATCCTGAAAAATAATTCTATAATATTTCAGTTACCTGAAGATGCCGGCTTTCGAATGAACTTCCATCCGGCAACACGCAAAAACAACACACTGTAAAAAATGGCTACTTATGTAGAATGCATGTTTCTTATTGATTTTCGATGCCTCTAAAAGTCCAATCATATTTCATGGAAAACATTAATAAAAATATTCATTATAGAAGATGAAGATGCGATCACTGGGACAAGAAGTTTATTTGCCTGACGTTTCGGATTCTCACTCGAATCCATCATCAGAGACATTCGCAGATAGAGGTGAAGGTGGCACCAGGAGTGCAGTATTTATAGCACGTGGATGCCGTGGGACCGTATGCGCACTGCAATGAACAGTTCTCACAATCGCCGCTGGGGTCGTAATTGATGCGGCGGTGGCTTGGCGGTCCGAATCCGAGTTGTTAATTGCCGCGATTTCGTCATCCGTGCTCGATGCTGGTGTGACGATTGCTCGGCAAACTGGCTCACTGTCACCGTGATAATTGCTCACCCGCGCCCTCCCCACGTGGCTGATTCTCCTGTCCAGGGAAAATCGCAATACGGAATAGGCCACCGGGAGGTCATTGTGTTTGTTGATGGATTGCGGGCCTGAGAACCATGGCTCGAGCAGCTCGCGGCTCACGCGGTTGTCACCCCTTGCGAGGATTTCGGCCTCTTGAAATTTGAAAATTTCACTCCTTTGATAGAAAACTACGTCTTCTTCCAATTTTACACTCGACAGAACGGTATTATTTGGTTTTCAAAAACCTTTCCAATTACCGAATAATTTTGAACCTGCACTGCCGTCACACTTGCATTCAGGACGTCCAACTCCAAGCCGTATATTTTCCGCGCACGGAAAACCACATATTTTTCTACAGTAATAAGGGAGAGCAATATAAGGTTCATAAATAAAATTTATCAGTGTATTTGGTTCATATTATTGAATTTCAGAGCCACATTGGTAAATGCAGAGACATGACGATTTATGAACGGCCTTTGACGGTATTTAAAATTCTCACAATTATCGCGCTATCATGAAAGCGACGTAATATCTGAGTGAACATCTCGGGACAGCCGAATTTCTGCATAATTTTCCTCAGCTCTTTAGGATTCGACGTGTCGAAGGCTTTCGTCAGATTCACAAAGGCAGAGTAGAGTGGGTCTGCATCTCCTGGAATCTCTTCTGCAGTTGGTGTGCGGCGAAGGTCATGTCGATGGTGTCGCGATGACGGCGCACTGGCCTTCTGGCAGGAGACCCTGTTCCAGAAGGTTGTTGAGACCGTTGAGGAAGATGCGAGCGATGATATTCCCGCCGATGTTGAGGAGCGAGATGCCTTCTCATCCATGCAGAGATGGACGTTTGTGACGTTCTTGAAATTCTGAATGATTTGCCCTTCAGGTCACATCTTCTGGAAGAGTACTGTCGGGTTAGACATAAGTTGGGGACTGTCGTGCTTGTTGACCTCAGCAAGGATTGCGTCCGACCCGGGCGCTTTCCCACGGGAGAGCTGCTGCACGGCCTTCATGGTTTCTTTTACAGATGGCGGGAGGTCGAGGTCGGCGTTTGTTTCCACTTGAGACAGACGGGCGACGTCGGCTTCGGAGATGGTGGAGGGACAATGAGAAATCTTTTTAAAACTGAATTATGTCACTCCTTTGAGCATAAAATTAGAAGATGACGTAATTGTAATCCGAATAAGCAATTGAATGAATATTTTTGTTCATGTTTTTCAGGAAATCTAATTGGACGGTTAGGGTCATCGGAAATCAATGAGAAAGATGCCTGCTAATTAAGTAGTCATTTTTTACTGCGTGTCCTTTTTGCATGCAGCCGGAATGAATCTTATTCGAAAACCGAAATATTATAGAATTATGTTGCATGCTGACTAGTTTTACAATTCTACTTAATTAATCTTTTCGAACCGAAAAGGCATTTGGGCATTCAGGTGGACATTTCATGAGTTAGTCCACCTACTGTAGTACCAGCGAATCGCGCACGAATTAGTTTATTGTTGAGCGCATTTGCTCGGCATCAACTGCCCTCCCTCCTCCCCACCGGCCTTGACCTCGAGTGCGGTTGCTGACACGGTCATATAGTCCGTCTGCTTTTGCACCAATGTTTATACCAGGCTTCAGTAAGGCTGACTCCGATTCCACATGCGTGAGAGTGTCATATAGGTCATATTTAGGAAAGGGCCATTACAACCTGATGCACACTGTCGAATGCCTCCTGTGGCCGGCCACTGCAAGGGGTTTGGGTCTGACATGGCTGAGTTTGTCATGGAGATCACATTAAGATGTAGGCTTTACGGCCTAACTCTCAGTCCCGAGAAGAACCCAGCTAGCTCGTTAGTTGACAAGCCTCTAAGTCACGACTCTAGGCGCCTCATGATAGATTCCGACGCGTCAGATTTTTTTACGGTAAGAGATGAGCTAGTGGGGTGATTGATTCTCCAGTGCTGGCCTCAGTCCCCCTTACGTCTTTCATGCACCAGACGACTGTCTGACCCTGCATATCAACGGTTAATGAGACTGAGTGTACTGGCTGGCCTGACGTGAAAGTCCACGTCTAAGGCGCGTCACGACAGCGGTAACGGACTCGTGTAGATTCTGCCCGGCCCCGGGCACTAGCGTCATGAGCCATCCTCATGAAATGTAAGCCAAAATACTGGAATGTGTTTTCGATTACGAGGGATCAATGAGGAAGCTTTAGATACTAATTAACATGCAGCATAATCCTATAGCATTTCGAACTCGCCAGGATGTTGACTTTTGAATGTACTTCTTTGTAGCCTCCTGCAGAAACCAAACTGCGTAAAAAATGAATACTTAAATTGATGCATTTTCCCTACTGATTTTGGATAGTATTTTAAATTTGGATATATTTTATAGAAAACATGCACATAAATATGCCTTCTTTTGCCCATTGGATAGAAAATCACAGTGTTTTCATAATTTATACCAAAGGAAAGTGTAAATCTAGGTTTTGAAAAGGTTTCCAATTATGATATTTTTAAGACTGCGATGTCCATGCATGCAGGACCGCACATGTCCGTTTACCAATGCTCCCCATGAAATGTGCAACACAGTCCGGACCCATTAGAAAATTTTATGAACTCTATATAGTATCTTCTTAAAGGCATAGAGGAATATATGATTTTTTTACGCGGAAGGCATGCACCTTTTAGATTGAAATCGCTAAACGCTGATGCAATGACAGATCAGGCTGAAAATTACCCGACAATTGGGAAACTTTTTATAACCTAAATGTACACTTTATTCGGTAATGCAATATGAAGACAATGTGATTTTCTACCCAACGAGCAAAAGAAAGCATATTTTGTGCATGTTTTCTATAAAATATACTCAAATTTATAAAACTATCCAAAATCATTAGGGAAAATGCATGCTACTTAAGTAGTCAATTTTACCCAGTTTGGTTTTTGCAGGAGGCTACAAAGAAGTGCATTCAAAAGCCAACGTCCTGGCGAGTCCGAAATACTATAGGATTATGCTGCATGACAATCCGTATCACAACCCCACCTAAGTAATCCATCCCAATCGAAAACACATTCCAGAATTTTGGCCACGATTTCATGAGATCGATCACGCACCGCAGTTCAGCCTATCTGCAGTGCAGCCCCGTGCGGGGACCGGAAAAAAGTTGTAAATGCCCACACACAGAACCTGAAGGTTCTGAGGAAGTTTTCCAAAACTCATTAGAGTGACTGAAGATCGGAACTAACCAGAAGCAACTGCGGTCTCAGTTTTGCCAGTCTGTTTAGTCTGCCCTTTAGTAATATTTTCTGTTCGACTGGTAAGTGGTCTACCGTACGTGATTCCCCCCGCTCCCGGTAGATTAATTAACAAGCCTGCACGCGGTCCGTCACAAGTGGCGGTTAAAGCCTACAACCACCGGCGCCTGTGAAGGAGAGAAATAATGAAGACGCGGCTTGCCTGCGTAGCTCCCATTTTAATGACAGTGTACTGCCACACCTGCGCGGTTATTCTTAGGATTAAATGCGTCGTTGAAACACAGAGTGATTAACTGTCCTGCTGCGTGACTAGGTAATGCCCAGATGTGAACACTCCTGATGGGAATCAACAGACTGCAATTCATTCGACGGATTTTTGGCCTTTATTCGCTCAGTAACGCCCCATTAAAGTACAAATCCAACTTTCTGAAATAGGTCGAAGACGCCTAAGCGCCAGCGATACACGTTGAAGTGGGGGGGGTGTCCCATGCGGCTGAAAACTATCTTAACGGTTCTCGGATTGTGACGTAGTTTGCAGCCTACTAAGCCGCAGCCCATCAGCCACAGCGGGTAACTGCATCGTATTCATTAACTGCCGACAGGCAGCTAGTAGTATACCTTAGGGTCAGGTGGTATCATTCTAACAGCACGGACACTAACCAAACGCTTAAGGCTATATTTGAAGTTAACAGCAAGGTAGCTTATTATCAATTTTGGGGTTAAGGAAGGGGTAAGGGCTAACTGAAGAGTTCACGCCCAGGGAAGGTTTAGAATCGAGGTTAGGGCAAGGGTTTGGCTTTGTATTGGGGTTATTGTTGGCGTCAGGAAATATTTTGTCATTTCTGGAACTATGCGTAGATCCGCCTTTGTATTTAGACGGGGCCTTTCTATTGCCATGTCCTGTTTAGGGGGCCGCATAAATCAGTCCCACCGTAGTTCTTTTTCGTGGCCATCTTACCTGTAACCGGCCACTCGGTATCCCAAAGTAGGGCGTACAGCAAATTAAAATGAAGATTGCAACTGGATTTTGTACAGTACTATTGACAAATAGCAAGACTAAACAGGGCACAAACCTCAACAGTAGGTACGTATACTTAGAATAAGTGAGTCTGCCGAACCCAAAGTCCGATTCCACACAACAGAAATGTACATTTGCTAACGTGGATCACACGCGTGCACAGAAACGATTTTAAGCAATAGGAGTGACCTTCAGTTTCGAGGTCAAGGCCAGGAGTCGACTTAACAAAGAAGTCCAGTTCAGGCGGATCAGAGAAAATCAGAGAAGGCGGGGAACAGCACGCACTTATGAAGTCCAGATGGCGATTCACAGAACATAGACGTGGAGCATTTCCAATTTTGTTCGACAGGAGATAAAATCACTCTATCCTCTGATCTTCTACGAGCCTGAGGGGTTTAAGTGCGGTCAAATTTTAGATTTTAGGGGGTGCTGGTTGAATGAAGAGACTCTACGCAGAGGCGAAACGACAGATAAATGGACACGCTGCTCCATCTTTTGAGGTCTACAGTAAGAGGCATGAAATATACCTGGACGAACAAAACACCAGTTATCACTCGGGACTTTGCTCTAATGTATCTACCAAAACTCCCTGTTTGCAGTGCACGACTTCGAGTAAAGTGATAACTTAAAAAATATATTAAGAATACCATTAAGCTATTTAGATATAACATCTTTTAAGAAAAACGGATATGTCTGAATTGTTAAAAAAACGCGTACAACTGAGAACGTCACTTTTAGAGGCAAATAAAATCGGTCCATGTAAATTCTGAAGTCAGAAAACACCATAGGTAGACTAAGTTTTAAAAATAGTTCTTTGCTGAAGTTTGCTCTGAAATATCCTCCAGAACGACAGTTGGCCAGCAGCCCACAGTTTGAATATATATATATTTCAACTCGCTCTCACAAGATTTGGCCGTACGGCTTCCGTTTTTGCGTTTTCGAGATGCATTTGGCAAAGTTAGGGCTAATTTCGCCTGATTGCATCGATTGGGACGCCTCAGCAAGACACGGCCCCACTTGACTGATACCGTATGGTTAGCTTACTAATACGATATTAGTAGCATACATTAATTGACCACTCGCTGGGGTAGGAAGGGAAGGAGAGTGTAAGCAGAGCTTAAGCAGGCGCAGGGAATCGAGTGAAAGTGGCATGTACACACTCTCCCCTCGATAAATCGGATTGCTGGATTAGGAGGATAAAGAGGGCACAATCACAACTGGAAGGCCACGGAGGAGACTGTGTGGTAGTTCGCACTGCATGGCCACTGTAGTAGAACCGACGGAGTTCCACACCGTTCGAACAATTCCAATAGTAAGTCTACTTAGCCGCTCACTGGACTACGATAATAAGGAGGGCGCAAGCAGGGCTCAAAGCACGCGCAGGGAAGCGCGTTTGAACTGGTACCTGGAGTAACCGAGGCTGGCGCATAAGAACTCCTCCTCTCGTTTCTATGGGACGAAACATCTCTGTAACTCCTAGTACCTCTCTGCACAGGTTAGCTTTTCCCTATCCCGATCATGTAATTTGTCCCTACCACACTCACTTGCGTACTGTATAAGGATAACCCCCTGCAAGCCACTCTCGTGTGACTAAATGCTCCGGAGCTCAGAAGACATTACGCGAAAACGGTGGTACTTAGACAATCATCGATCGTTTTTGCGGAACTCACTCGTCTCCTTGTGCCATACGGGCATTCTCTCTCTCTCTCTCGAGCCCAACCAGCAGCCGCACAGCGGCACATGATATAGGCAGACTGGAATTACCGACAAAGGCAAGGGAGACTGGAATGGCCATTTCTGGCTTACTTACCGTCGTCAGCCATTCATACCCAAACCCGAGGTGTGGAACGCCTGGGGCTCGATCCCGCAACCTGTTTGTTAGAAGTTCAACGCCTCCACACTTCGGGCTTAGGCATGTCTGGCCATCTCCCTTGTCTTTGCCGGTAGTGAAGCGACGCGAGAATGCTAGTGCAGTGGTGAAAGCCTTGCTCGATGATCAATTGACTCGGGATTTGGATCCGGGGTGTGAACCTCCCGCTTTTGCTGACAAACACTCCTCAATTATTGATTGCTAGTCATCATGCTTTCTTCTGCGTGATACGCAGACCAGCCTTATGGCGAAACCGGTACCATCTGATTCGTCAGGTTTCCTGACCTCGGCGCGTTGGTGAAGAGGCTGCTTGAAGATCAACGGACTTGACTCCAAATCTTGAGAGCTTGTACCGGCAAATAAGCCAGAAATGATCATTCCCGGGTCGCCAACATCTCTCGAATACTAAAACTGCGGATATTGCTTGAACACATACTCGTCTAGTATTCATTCTTTTTTAAAATGTTCTATTTAACAGAGACAGTACTTCTTGCAAAATAACAAAAATATGGCTCACTTCATGCAAACATCGAATATTAATATTCGAGCCGTCTTATCTAAGTGGTAATTTTCCTCCTAAAGCGTAACTGACATCAGAAATTGAGACGACTCTAAGTAAACAGGCCAGTATTCCACCGATCGCTTCATGTAGAGCAGTGGCACTGACTAAGTAAACAAATTTCCCTGCTCTGAAAGCGCGTTTAATGATGTCGGTGAGTTTCACACGACAGTGGCCTTCATCGACCTGTACTGG
>CACRXP010000225.1:466335-537816 GCA_902702965.1 Spirometra erinaceieuropaei
TGTTTGGAGCTCCCGTCGAGAGCCCTAGACAGTCGCATAGCGGAGAAATATCGTTAGTGAATGCATTTTGGAGGGGTTTGATTCTGCAGCCCCACTTGATTGATGTCGTATAATTGGCTAACTTAAACAATATTAAATAAAATATCTAACTTGGCCACTTGCTAGATTAGGGAGAGCAAGAGAGTGCAAGCAGGATTTGAAGCACGCGCAGGGAAGTGAGTGAAGATGGCGTGAACACAATCTCTCCTCCCCGACCCAGCTACTTGCTGGATTAGGGGGGATAAGGAGTGCACAATCAGAACTGGATGGCCACAGAGGGAACCGCGTGGTAATTCGCAGCGCATAAGCCGTCGTGATGGAACCGACGGAGTTCCACACCGTCGGAAAAATTCCCCTAACATGTCTGCTTAGCCGCTCGCTGGGCTGAGATAATAAAGAGGGTGCAAGCAGGGCTCGAAGCACGCTCAGGGAAGCACGTGTGAACTAATACCAGGAGTAATCGAGGCTGGCGAAAGAGCACAGTCAATCGCTGGATTAAAATGAAAAGGAAGATGTAAATACATAATATTGGTAAAGTCAGCATACTCGCGTTTTTTAAAATATTTTTAGAAAGCAAACCATGTGGTGGGACTGCAGGACAAACCTTGGGGAGTAAACTTTTTCATAGGGTCGAAGGTTGCCTAGTCGACCAGTAATCAATAAATTTTAATACAATCAGCACACGCAATCATAATTAAATAATTATCAGTATATAGAGCGGGATTCCGTCAAATGTTCATGGCGTTTTGAGTGACAGCAGATTTCGTAGGTTTTCGGAATGCCATTGAAACGCCGGCGAATACTTTACGGTTTTCAATGTTCCCAATCGACTTCTCAGAAAAGATTGGTTGTGCGCTGTGTGTTTATCAAAACTTGAAAGTATTTACAAAAACAGTGAGTCTCGAGAAATTCTTTTTCATGCAGTTGACCGTTTTAGTCAGATTTGTAGACTCATCCAAGTATGAAACTGCATCACCAGGACAAATGAAAATCGATGAACGACCATGAATTTTCTCGGATTCATTTGAAAAACTCTCACTAAAAAGTCACCTCTTTCAAAAGCTCTTTTATAAGGCATTTTGATGAAGGATGTCTAGGCACTTCACACTCAATTTTCTTAGTTTTTTTTCTAGCCATTTCTGGCTCATAAGGCTACCATCTCGAATTTTTTTAATGCTAAGTGGTGAAATAAACGAGAAGTCTTTCCATCTTCTCAATCTCTGTCTGTATTTGAAAAGGAAAAAGAAAATTTGAGAAACGGCAAGGATATTTCTGCGTGCAGCTTGCCAGGCCAAGACTCACTTTGCGTTCCTGCGTCCAGCTGCATAAATAGTACTGGAGAGGGAGCACTATCGTCACCGGCTACTGACGCATCAGTTGTGTCAAGAAGTCTTCGATCTTCTAAGAAGGTAAGTATCTAAGGGATTATTTTAGTTTTTTGGAATTTCCGCACGATTGGAAGTAGCGCTTTTCTTTTGCCCGACAGTCTCCTCCAAAGACCAGTTTCACTCGCGGGTGAGAAGACCAGATGGTTACCTGGGGGGGGGGGGAGAGTGGTGGGGGTTGATGTATACGGGGTTTCGGGCTACAGCTCAAACGGGAAGTGCAAACATTTCTACGCCATGAGCCTCTTGATTGTTCTTCAACAGAAAACGAGGAGGACCACCGCAGCTTGAGGTCAGAGTGGTCATTTTCGTGTAAAATTATCCACAGGGCGGGAGACTTACGCGGTAATAAACTAGTCTTCCTTCCGGGAACCCATCATACACCAATGGCAAGAAGGAGTTTGGGCGACCCAAGAGGGCACATGAAAAGGCTATTTCGCTCGTCTGCATTTTCCACACACGAGCTGGCAAATAAGTCTGAGATCTCGCATCCCCTGGAAGTGAGCTAGGCCGTAAAGGCCGCATTGAGAAACAGCCACTAAAAGTTGATCCCGCAAGGATGCAATACCTCCTTCATGGCATAGCTCACTTCTTTGAGACCAAAGACCTTATGCGACTCGCAATAAACGGCGACTCCCCGTTACTCTTGCCATACAGTAGGTAGGCCAACTCATGAAATGTCAACCGAAATTCTGAAATGCGTTTTCGTTTCATAATGAATAAGTATGAGGAGTTCTAAAACTAATCATCGTGCAGCATAATTCTATAATAATTCTGTTACCTCAAAATACCGGTTTCGAATGAACTTCTTCCCGGCCGCATGCAAAAACTACACTCTGTGCAAAATGACTACTTAACTAGCATGCATTTTACTCATTGATCTGCAGTACCCTTAAAGAATCAAATATATTTCATAAAAAGCATGAAGTTAGTATAGTATCCTCGCGGATGTGCTAATATATTAGCGGTGAAAAATCATACTACTGAAGCATGACGCCTTAATAGTATATTACACTGTGAATTACAGTATGGAGTTTAGTGTGAATGTAAGCAGGTTTTAAAGATACATAGAAAGGCGTGCCTACAGTGCCTCTGGACGGAGACATTGTGAGGGGAGTTGGGGTCGTTGTGGCACAGACGCGAAGCCGAAAGTAGGTTAGAACGACTCAAGGCAATTATTTTACTTTCGTAGTAGTATCCCGCCCTTTGACTCTGCCACCAAATCTGTCTCGCGCCCCGTGTTATAACACGGTCAGCTCTGATCGCTGACCATTTCAGAGCTCCAGCAGAGTTCGCCTGCCTCGCAAAACGAGCTCCGTGCGAGCTCATTCAGAGCACATTTTGCTATTAGGGTACTATAGTGATAATACGATGTCAGAATTTCGACATAGTTATATAACTATGTCGAAATTCTGACATCGTATTATCACTATAGTACCCTAATAGCAAAATGTGCTCTGAATGAGCTCGCACGGAGCTCGTTTTGCGAGGCAGGCGAACTCTGCTGGAGCTCTGAAATGGCGGGCGTTAAAATACGCCATCAGCTTCACATATGTGAAGCTGATGGCGTATTTTAACGCCCGCCTTGATTCCTCTACCACTTTAGTAACGATCAGACTCGTGCCGAATGTGGGAATAGTTAACTAGACATCATGAAGATATTGTATTGTTACTAGGAGCACTGGTACTCAAGACAACGTTGCTTATGAAATCAAAAATTTGAGCAAAAATCTCGACGCAGGTGAGATTCGAACTCACGCGGGGAAACCCCAATGGATTAGCAGTCCATCGCCTTAACCACTCGGCCACCGCGTCACGTTCTCGCAGTGCTCAAAAAGCCTACATTAATTTCTCGCAACTGTGACTTTTTATTCATGAACTGAAGCAGCAGCAATTCTGGGCACCTCCGCTATCTGTCGAAATTTCTATCAAATTATGCTACTTATAGCTGTTCCAGGCACCCAGAATGTGTGCTCCTACAAGAGGGTGCTATGGAAAAGTCCAACAAGTATTTTTAAGACAAGTTGCTACTAAGCAAACAGTAAGGAAGATATACCGTCATCCAAGTTAATGCAATCCACCGTTCCTTTTTAGTCTCAAAAGGGAATCGACCTGTTCTATTGCAACCCCCACAGCAATTAATGCTTTTGAATTTATCCTTCCAATCTTTTTCTACGGTTGAGCCTTCAGTTGTGCTTTATTATCGTCTGTCGGTATGATTCGTCTCAAATGATGCTCTCCGAATTAGATTGCATTCCGAACTACTAATTACTGAATTTGACGACAGCAAGTGTACCTTCGGCTCGTTCCTCGTACGTTAGGCCAGCTGACTGTCCTACTCCTTTCAGTCCGTCAGTATCTTGACTATCGATGAACGGAGGGTATGGCAAACTGAGTGCTCACGACACTCAAATGTCAACCGTTGTGCCTTGAGAGGCTCCGACGGGCCACCGTCGGAAGAGCTTCATTAATCCTTGTCAGTTCATTTCAGTTTATTCGAAAGAAAGTACAGTAGGTGAGCTTACGCATGAAATGTACACCAAAATTCCGTAATGCGTTTTCGTTTCGAAAAGAGTGAATAAGTCGGGTTGTAAAACTAGTCAGTCTGAAACATAATTCTTAAAAATTTCAGTTATCATAGGATGTCGGCTTTCGAACGAACATCCTTCCGGCTGCAAGTGAAAATCACACTCTGTAAAAAATGACTACTAATGTAGCATGTATTTTTCTCATTGATTTTCGATGTCCCTAAATGTCCAATTATATTTCATGGAAAGCATGCACAAAAATATTCATTCTGTTGCTCATTCGGTAGAAAATTATGTCTTTTTCTAATTTACTGCTCGAAAGAGGGGCATAATGCGGTATTAAAAACGTTTCTTACTATGGGACTTTTATATGCCGTGAAATGGCCGTTCATAAATCGAAAAGTCTCTGCATTTACCAATGTGGCTTGTAAAGCTAACAATATGATTCAAATCCACAGCTAAATTTTATGGACCCTATATGGTGTCCCTTTATAACCGCAGAGAAATGTGTGGTTTTCCGTACGTGAAAAATATACGGCTTGTTGTTTGGAGACCCTGAACGCAACTGAAACGGCATATCAGATTTAGTATTATTCGGGAACTGGAAAGGTTTTCAAAAACCGAACTATGCCCTTCTTTTGAGTATATTATTGGAAGAAGGCGCAATTTTCTACCAAAGGAGCAAAAGAATGGATATTTTGTGCATATTTTCCATGAAATATAACTGGACATTTAGGGGCATTGAAAACCAATGATAAAAATTCATGCTACTTAAGTTTTCATTTTTTATAGCGTGAAATTTTTGCTTGCAGCCGGAAGGAAGTTCACTAGAAAGCCGGCATCCTTGAAATATTGTAGAATTGCGTTGCAGGCTGACTAGTTTTACGATTCTACGTAATTAATCTTTTCAAAGCGAAAACGCACTTCGGAATTTCGGTTGGTATTTCATGAGTTGGCCCACCTACTGTTCGTCCATTCTATCCTCTGTCGACTTTACTTAAACATAGCTCCATCTACGTGGAAGGCAGAGCAAGTGAGGTCGACATTACTCTGACCAAACGTCTATTTCCTTAGTCTAAACAATTTAACGTGTCTCGAACCCACATCGACGTTCAAGCAGTCGTGGAATAGGGGAGTACAGACCGAGGATCGGTTTCTATAGGCCTTTTTAGTGCAGTATTGAAGACCATGTTATGACTAGTTAGTAGGTTTGAGCAGTTAATGAACCAAATATCATGTCTAACTGACCCGGCTTAGATGAGCCACTAGGTACACGAGAAGGGGAGAGAGAGTTAGAGAATATGCGATCCAGCTCAGACACCGTGCCTAATTTCCTCCCTACGAATAATCAAACGCGTTTTAAGACTGCCATGACTCGTCAACAGTCATGGTGTGGAGGACCACATGCCCAATGCGTTAAAAGTGAAGCTCACGCAGTTAGCCCAGTTGTACGTGTTGGTGTGAAGTGACAGACTGGTGGGCTAAGAGACGGGCTGCCAAGGTCCTTTCTTAGCGTGAGCTCTGGCACGCTCGCACATGTGAGGAGTGGGTGTGTTTCGTAAACAGTGTCCCTCAGTCGACGACTGACTGGTTACCCTGTCTTTGAAGGATGATAGCCCAGGCTAAATGCATGACTGCACGTCACCCCTCTAAACATTAGGAATCGTGCGCGTTTGCTAGAACCATTATTCAGCAAAACATGGTCCTCACAATCTGGTGTGCGTTGTCAGTCCTCTGGCATTCAGGTTCCCGCCGGCAGATGCGTTTGCGGTCCCCGCTGGGTAAACGGGTCGTGAGCATGTCTGCCCACTGACTTGTGGCATCATCTCCTCTTTCGGTTCGATTTTTATTGCCAGTTAAAATCCTAGTCGAATGTTTGCTGTGTAGCAGCAGGTGTGGTGGTAGGTTTTAGATGCGGGTACGGCCGTGCCAACCACCTCTCCCACCTTCGGTCTTCCTGGCTATGCCTTAACATCTGACACAGGTGGGGAGGAGAGAGTGTGATAGACGCTGTGCAAGTCTGCTACCACTATAAACTAATACACAGGCAAGTCACCGTGTCTGCTTTAGCTTGTCTGTGGAACATACGGTGGACGTCGTTGGCAATGACGGCCGAACTGTCAGATGCGCTTTCTCATAAAATGTTAACCAAAATTCTATAATGCGTTTTAGATCCGTTGCGTTGTAATATTAATTTTCGTGTGCCAAAATACCGACGTATTACAACCACGCCAGGGTGTTAGCTTTCGGAGGGGCTCTTTATCGACCACCTGCGTAAGATACACTCCATAAGAACGAATACTTAGATAGTGTGCATTTTTCCCGTTTCTTTTCCATACCTCGTGAAGAAATATTTTCCTCCACCCATTTGACAAAAAATTGCGTTTGCCTTGAATTGTATGCTTAAGAAAAGAGTCTCTTTAGGTTTTTAAGAAGTTTCTGATCATGAGGTTTTTCAAGACAGCGAAATGTTCAATCGTACAGCATCGCATCAGCACATTTATTAATGCCGCCTATAAGGTGAACAACGTGGTCGGAACTCATCACAAAATTTTATGAGCCCTTTAAGTCCTCTTCATAATAACGTGTTAAAATGCCTGGTTAGCTATCGGGTGAAGGATCCCAAACACACAAACACGATCAGCCGAAGGTGCCTGTCTAACTGGAATGGTGGTAATAGGGGTTTTAGGGGCGGGGCTTATGAATTTATGGAGGAATGGCAGAATAAGTATAGATAATTGTTAAATTCGGTTTTTGGACGGGAAGGTTTTGATGCATTGACATGCAGCAACCGAAAGTAGGCAGGACAATTAACGCAATAAACTTTAAGGATAAGATGTGGTTATATGGCCCCACCTGATGAACATAATACTGTTGGGGTTGGGGGTTAGGGCAACTATTTCTTAACCACTTGAAGTACAACCCCGCATTCCCAATAGCTTTTCTTTGGCCAATAGAAGCGAAGAGAGGAGTCCTAAGAAGCAGCCTTGAAGAAGAAGACATTATCGCCAGGCTAATCAAGCGGTCGTGTCTTCTTCTTCAAGCTTTTCTTTTGCAAATAATTACTTGACCTCGTCGCCTATACGTTCCCGGCCCCACCTGCTAAAAACCCTATTACCACCGGTCCCGCATTAGGGGTGACTAGGGTTTGTTTACTTCAGGTGGGGCCACCAAACCACATCCGACAAAAATATCCTTTTAAGACGGTGTCTGCAAAGGATTACTTTTTGCGTGAGACATCATTGCACATTCCATTTACCAACCAGCAAAGTGCCTACATTTGGAGACTATAAAAAAGATAATATATTGGCAGTTAAGTTGGCTGACAATGCGCTGAATGTGAAGAGGCCATGCTATAACTACATAGGCAGATAAGTTGTGTATCCACTTGGGTAAGGTGGAGACAGTGTATATTTTATCTGGAGTTTTTCTCCGGCTGCCTGCTTTGCCCGCGTTTCACACACAACACAATTGGTTGTCGATAGGACGGCAGGGCAGGACTTGCCAAAGGCCCGGAACCGGCAATACCCACATCACCAGACGACGCAGCACATCTTCCAACTAAATAAAAAGATAACCTTTTACCACCGGTATCGTAGTACAGGTGGCTTGGGTTTATTAACTTCAGGTGGAGCTACATAACCACATCTGACCACATTAAGTGTCTACAACGATCGCTTTTTAACTCTCTGAGTTGATGCCATTGAAGAGTATACACCAGGCCGTCTATAACAGAAGACGCATCCTTGAGCAGTGAAACACAAAACCGAAGTAATCGTGTCGGACTAAAAACTGTTTAAATAGGTATAATAGGTATTTTTTATATGCCGCAGATGCTTGGGGTCCCTCTCCCGATATTTGCCAATGCTCGATTTGCCTCGCAAGAAAAGCGTATACCCTGTAATTTGAAAACTCTGAGTGTCGGTTTGACCTCAGATAAAGGTCGAGATTATTTGGAAATCAAGAAAGTTTTGTAAAACGGATAGATGCTTTTTCCTCCAACACAAAGTCTGAAGAAGACGTAATTCGTCACGGAATGAGTAAAAGAAAGGATGTTTGTGCACATTTTCTACAAAGTATATTTGGATTTGTAAGGGTATTAAAAATCAATGGTAAAAATCCATGCTACTGAAGGAGTCATCTTTGCGGAATATAGTTAATGTAAGTTATCAATAAGGAGCTCGACCAGAAGCCGGCATCCTGAGGTGACTGGATCAGCTTAACGTTCTGCGACATGAAAATTAATATGACAAACCCACCAAGATAATCTTTTAGAATTCAAAGCACATTTCATGAGATAGTCCATCTACTGTAATCTAACAGATAGTCTGAAGTGCGTGAGGGGTAGAACCCAGGCCGGCTAGGTTGTGTTACATAGACCGGAGACTGGGTGTGGTCTTGCCCAGCGTCATATGTGTTACGACGGTGATGACGAAACAGAAAGTACCTATTTCTCCCGCCCGCCGCCGCCGCCGCGATGGAAATATTACTCCGACCGGCTCAACCAATCAACGTGCAGGCAACGCATGCGCCGGACATGAGTCAGCCTGCGGCGACAGGTGTACCGGGCAGTGCAACGCCCGGCGATAAAAGTAGGTTTGGGACACGCAAGTTCGGCTCCCGCGGCAAGCAGCTACCAGGTGAATCACCTGGGCAGTCGAAAAAGGATTTCTGCAGCTCCCCGAAAGCGCAGTTCTGCAGCGCAGTACTCTGGCCGACGCGACAGAGTGTGTGAATAGCAAAATAACTGGGCGTTTCAATTTCCCCAACCCGGCGACCACAGCAGGCGACGAAAGAAATTGATGGTTGACTTTTGTAACCTAGTGGCGGCCGCTTTCGCTGTCGCTAACAGGCGCTGGCCTAGTAGCTTAGGATAGCTTGATACTTGATGGTTGATCCCAGACCACGACTAGTAAGTGCGAATTCCGCGTGTGCCTACATTACACGGATGGCGGCATGACGTCAGGGACATGCTAGAATCGAGGACGACCTATTTCAGCGGAGTGGTTTTTAGCAATTGGTATTGCTATTTTTTAGGTATTATTAAGGGTATTGCGTGAAAACTCCTTCAAGTTGGTGAGCATTCTCTTGGTTGTCAGTAGATGTGAAATCTCTTTCGCTGACGGGTTATAAAAGGAGTTCTGTCGTTTCTAAGTCTGCCTAAAAAAGAGAAAAAGAGTCTGTGTTGATGACCGCATTTATAGGTTTGTGGATGCAAGTTAAAGTGTCCCGTGCCGACATAGTGTGGTGTATTGTACGATCAATCCTTATCCTAGAATAGAGATCTCGTCTACCACCACCACCACCACCACCGCCACCACCAACACCACCACCACCAGCGCCACCACGGGCATTACAATCACCGACAGCACTGCCACCACGAACAGCTCAATAGCTGCAGTTTCATCCTCTCCACACTGTGGCCGTTCGTCTGAGTTGCATATTGGTCCGGTCGGTCACTTGCAAATCCATTGCATTGAGTACGTGTCGACGTACGGTGGCCTACAACTTGAGGTCCACAAAGCCATAAGTCATGAAAACAAAGTTGATTGGACAAACCTTACTGCGGCAAGAGAGCGAACATGCAGTGGCAACAAGTCGTCTCACCAGGCCATTTATGGCCGTTGAGACTGAAGCACCGACGCGGAGCGCGTGCGTGCACCTGCGTTTTGCCCGTCTGCGGCCAATCAGCGAAGGACCTAGCATCGGCTGGCCTCGAGCTCTCTACATGCCGGCGCAAAATCCACTACGGCCCAGGCCATCGGTCCAGGGGGAGTTTGGGTCGGATTGAAGGCGGCGTGAGTAAGCGGTCGCGTCGGCGATCACCGCAGCAGACTGTCACAACTGGCCACTCGGCGTCAGGAACCTCAAAACACATTGGTCTATTTCATCGCATCTGCCCACAATGCCCCCAGGACATTCGATTATCGCAGGGGACATATGTGCCTCCGTGACACTTTTCAGCCAATTAGCAAGACTCAACCTCCTTCATAACACCCCGCTTTACTAGCATGCACGCAGCCGTAGGCCAAACGTGAACACACACACATGCGTCCTCTACGTAGCACAGCATGCCTCATGCCCGCAGCAAACAACCAATACATTTTGTCATCGCCGATATGCCGTGGAAAACGCAGCATGCGTGCGGATATCACTTAAAAGCGAGGCATGTCCACTGGAGCCTGAAGCTGGAACCAGGTCGTGTAGATCACACCTAGACGGGCTACCAACCAAGGTGAGAGTGGCGTCGAGACTGATGAGTAAAACCTACGACAAATCAGCTCATTCCTGTCTGCAGTTACCCTGACGTACAAAGACAACCACGGTGTTCGAGCCCACTCTCAGCCATCTGGACTATGTCTTGCCATCGGCGAGGGGGGAGGGGATAGTGCGACAGATGCTGCTCAGATCTGCCTCACTATAAACAAGTCACGGGCTCTGCGCCCATTCTATGGTGGACGTTGTCTCTCTTAGCGTTCGAACCGTCAGACTCTGTCCGGAACCGCTTGCAGGGTCGATAAATGACTACGGCACAGTGAGACGTTGCAAAAACACGTCGGGAATCGCAATAAAGATCGCCCCTCCTCCTCACCCCAATCAGATAAACAAGGTCACAGCCCCTGGACTTCCATACTATGAAGAACCGGCCTCTCCAGTTATTGGCCCAAAACGTCCCCAGAACTTGTTTCTTCGGTCATCGTTCTTTTCTCGGTCTGAACTTGCCTACCTGCAACATGACTGACATACGCTGGAATTAATATGCTGTCCGAAATGCCGTTTAGTAATCTACCTATAAATGAGACATATGTGAAGGACGCATCCCAGAAGGACCGCAAATAACACTAGAGGTCACGTTAAGAATGGGTCGTGGCAGGTTAGGGCTTAGGGTCAGGAGTTAGGACTAGGGGTTTGGGCTAAGTGTTAAGGCAAATAAACTTCTTGTCCCAGTGATCGCATCTTCATCTTCTGAGCTTTTCTTTTGTTAACAATTATTTGACATCGTCGCCTGTGCGTTCCCCGACTTCACCTGTAGAGAACCCGTATTACCGACTGCCCCGTATTACAGGTGTCTGGGGTTTGTTTACCTCAAGTGCGGCTACATCGCCCCATTCGACCAATTTTTGTCCCGCCATAGAACCTGCCTTAAGTCATCGCTGCGTCTCCAGTGGGGCATTGGCGAGTGCCGCGCAAATACTACAAACAGATGCTGACCTTCGCCAACTTATGGTCTGAATTTGCATGAACAAGTGCCGATTAATCACAGATGCCAGTATCGTCGTTTTTATAGACCCCTTACAAGCATAAATATTTACGTTGGGCTAAACAGGAACGTAGACAACAGCGAGCTATGTCAGGATAAAGCTTCGGATCACAGAAGATGGTAGTCACCAAAGGCAGCCCATAGCAGACAAATTTGGGAAGATTCCGACAACAAATCACACTATCCGGCTTGGTCTCTAAAAGTCCTCCAGCGGACTGCCCTTGCAAAAAGACATAACTGTCCCAAACTTGGGCGCCAGGCGCCAGACAGAGCGGCCAAAGGGCAGACAGACCTTTTGGTACGCAGTTCACATAAGCAACATAATGGAATGGGAAAAAAGCAATAAAAAAATAACACTAGAGTGAGGCAAATGGGCTTCGGCTGCTGGACGCGCATGCAGTGGCTTGCTGGCTAACAACCAGTGATCGAGATGCCTTACCGATTTGGATACGAACGACCCGCCTCCTCCTTTTTGGTGTCATCGGTCAGTTTTATCGAATCCTCCCTCCCCTGCCTTATCTGAAGTTCGATTTGGAGCTCAGGCCTGAAGACGCCACCTGATGACCAGCTGCTCGTTTTTCGTTCAATTCCGGTTTAGGGTCACTGCAGATGATTGCACAGTGGTGAAGCGTGCGTGGTCGGGTGCCGATCGACCCCCACGTGGGGACTTCCTTCTCCGGGACTCACAAGAAGCAGAATACCAGAGCAGGGGGTTTCTTCCCTTGTTTTCCTCTGGGATCTCTGCTGTGTAATTTCGACAGTCATCTGAAACGGCTAGAACACAGAAGTGTCCTAGAACGCTGAAGGAACTGACGAAAAAACCGCGGGGTCCGCAGCATAGTACTGAGTGCCTGAATTTTAAACAGCCATAGTTCTGCATCAGGCGTGTTCTTCGATACTCATTTTAGCATATATTAATGGTCGCTATACCTTCATCGACTCTAGATGGAGCGTAAAGGCACAATGACACGAGCAGGTCTTATAACTTTATCTGTGAAAGCGGTCCCAACGCAGGTAATATTACAGATGGCAACCGACAGGCCAGCGGGGTCCGGGGCTCAGTGGTCGAGCGTTAGACCCAAAGATCCTGGGTTTAAATCCCAAGTGCCTTACACATGGGGCCGGTCACGGCTGGCTGACAATGACTGATAAGCCAGAAAAGACCATTCCAGTCTCCTTTCTTCTTGCCGTTTTTACCCTTTGGCTTGCCAGTGTGTTGTGAACGGACATCACTCTGTCCATCGGAGCCGGTTCTGGTAATCTTCAGTACAGCCGCCGGATAATTTCCGCGATCGCGCCTTCTCCTTGGTTCTTGTGTCCTATTTGAGGACCTGAAGCCGTATCATCATAATCTCTGCACACCCGCGAGCACCATGTGTAACCAATGATCACGAATACCGCTCATAACCCCATATAAGTTCACACGGAAACACACCATTAGTGTGACCCCGACGGAAGTCTAGGGTCCCAAGACCACATGTGCGGCTGTGTACTCAGCAAAAGTAAAGACTATTGAAAATAACATGAAAGCGCAATCACTGCAGCAGTGATCGCAATCTTTTCTTTGCCGATAGTGCAATCGATTTCGCGATATTGCAGCACAAAATGCCCTTGTTTTCGGAAAGTCAATTGAATTAGTCACCCTAGTCACCTGATCCCCCGATTTGATCTCACGGTGACAGTAACTGTTCTTTGCAAATTGTTCAAACAGATAGGCAGGGAAATTTGTGGACAAAAGTCGGGAGTTTTCTATGGACAGCAGTTTGACGAGACTACGAATGAAAATTGTCTTGAGCACCAAAAGTGCTTAGAGTATGAACACAATTTAATAAACGCGCGA
Organism: Spirometra erinaceieuropaei; assembly: GCA_902702965.1. Classification (NCBI taxonomy): domain Eukaryota; kingdom Metazoa; phylum Platyhelminthes; class Cestoda; order Diphyllobothriidea; family Diphyllobothriidae; genus Spirometra; species Spirometra erinaceieuropaei. The sequence continues at coordinate 479,389 of CACRXP010000225.1, forward strand.
ATAAATGGAGCCCTTCAGTTGAGTAAATTTTAAACCATGTGTACAAATCGGGGGTCTGAAAAAATCCCTGCAGAGGTGATTTGAACTCTTTCGATTGATTTCTACTACTTGTATGGGTGTAATCCCGATTTTAAGACAGTGTGTACAAACACTTTATTTCTTGTACTACTCTTGTAGAACATTAGGCCCGCCTTTAATTTTGTACGTGGGACGTTGGAACACTACCATGATCGCTTGTATAGTAGGGTCTTCGAGCCTAAAATGACGCTGCCTTCCAAGTGTGCAAAGTAGCCCATAGACACTGAATTCGGAGGCAGATGAGAATAGGAACCACCACCTCCGTATTCTGAAGACCTCGGGCTGATTTCTGGTGCGGTAAGAGTTTGTGTAACGGTTCGCACCCGACTTAAGCTTAGTGTTAATGCTGAGATTATGGTTAGCGTTGAGGTTATTGTAAGGGTTAAGGCGCAGGAATACGTACCCTGACTAAAATTACGCCACAGAAAAAACAACCCCAAGGTGTGGGACACCTGGGGCTCCACCCTGAGACCTGTTGGTTAGAAGCCCAAAGCCCTTAACCACTGAGTCGAGAGCTCGATGTCCTGTGGATTACGATCGGGCATATACAACAGTAGAAGGGGACTCTCCGACCGTGTGAGTTCCATAGCACTATCGGTGAGCGCGCTTCAACTACCGTATATACCCGATCGCAACTGATAGAACAACGAGCCTTGGACTTAGTGGGTAGGGACGTTGGACATCCGACCAACAGGTCGCGGGGTGGAGTTCCAAGTGTCCCACAACTTGAGGTTGGGCATACCTGACTGGCGACGGCTAATAAGCCAGGGATGTCCATTCCGGACTCCCTTGTCCTTGTCGGTAACGCTATTCTGCCTTTATTCCGTGCGGGTGTGCAGCTGCTGGCGGGACGCTCACTGATCGTTTCTTACGTAACTCACTCATCCCGTTGTGCCTTAAGGGCTCTCTCTCTCGAGCCCAACCAGCAGCCGCACAGCGGCGCATGATACATAGGCAGAATGGCATTACCGACAAAGACAAGGGAGACTGGAATGGCCATTTTTGGCTTATTAGCCCTCGTCAGCCAGTCATACCCAAGCCCGAAGTGTGAAACACCCGAGCCTCGAACTCGTGACCTGTTGGTTTAGAAGTCAACGCCTCTATTCACCGGGTCACGAGCCCGTTGCCTTGTCGGTTTTCGATCGGGAATATACAGTGTTAGGGGGCGCTCACCGATCGTTCATACGGAACTCACTCGTTCCGTTGTGCCTTATGGACTCTCTCTCGAGCCCAACCAGCAGCCGCACAGTGGCGCATGATTTATAGGCAGAATGGCATTACCGACAAAGACAAGGGAGACTGGAATGGCCATTTTTGGCTTATTAGCCCTCGTCAGCCAGTCATACTCAAGCCCGAAGTGTGGAACACCCGAGGCTCGAACTCGCGACCTGTTGGTTTAGAAGTCAACGCCTCTACTCACCGGGCCACGAGCCCGTTGCCCTATCGGTTTTCGATCGGGAACATACAATGTTACTGTTAGAGGTTCGACGCCTCTAACCATTGAGCCACGGACTCTTTGTCCTGTCAGAAGTGGCCATTCCAGTCTTCCTTGTCTTTGTCAGTAATAACATTCTGCCTATATCATGCGCCGCTGCGCGGCTGTTGGTTGGACTCGAGAGAGAGGGAGAGAGTCTCAAGGCACAACGGGACGAGTGAGTTCGGTTATACGATCATTGAGCGCCCTTCTGCCATTGTTAATATACCCGATTGCAACCGACAGGAAAACAAGCTCGCGGTTCAGTGGTAAAGGACGTAGGACTTCTAGTCGACAGCTTCAGGTGTTCCATACCTGTGCAAGGCCGACCGTATTTCCGGAGAACTGAGATTCCTATTTACGTGTCTTACACCGAAATGTTCTATGAGTACAACTCGACCACTTCATGAGGGCCGGGGGAGATATTTAGATTGGTTTTGGGGAACTTTCATGACGCATGCTTTCAAAATATTCAATTTAGGTTCGAACACTCGTTGTGACTAAAATATATAAGAACTGAAAAAAATGAAGTAAAAGTACTACCTGATTTCGGGTACTTAGAAGTGTACTTTGGCAACAAGTGAGCGCCAGAAAGAACGCTTTTGGATCTATTCCAGGACATAGAGTTAAATAGATGGAGACAATATTCATTCATAGATGTAGTAGTAGCCTGGTAGTCATCTGATGAATTCTAGGTAAATTGCTTAGGAGATCCTGCTTGAGCAGTCAACTTACTGTATCAGATTTTGTGGATTCCAGACGTTGCAGTAGATTGGGTGGGTAACTTGACCAAAATGTGATTTAACTCGCATCGTCCGTCTGTGCCTCGTATCTCAAGTGGTTAGAGCGTTGGCTGTACTAAAGCCTCCCACTTACTGCGTGGGTTCGAATCCCACCGAGTCGCTGAGTGTTTCACAGTTGGGTCAACATGGGTAATAAGACAGTTAAATTTAGTTAAGAAGCGGAGTTACACAACCTACCGTTGTCCCAACCGCCTATCACAGGCAAAACCCCGAAAGACAAGCGGTTTCCCGGTCACTTTAGTTTCGTGAGTTACTTTGGACTGAAAAAAATCTTGAAATCCGTAGGACTCTGTATAAACTTTGCTTCGAACATAAGATAAGGTGTTCTTCTATAAAGACGCTAAGCGTAAAGTGACTGATTTGCACTACATAAAAATGTTCGAAATGAGCACAGAACAGTTTTTGAAATGAAAAACGCCTGGAGATCAGTCCATACAGAAAAAATCCTGCATTGGCACAATATGATCGTGGCACCAGAATCAACTTCCATCTCAGGTAGAACGTAAATCCCTAGGGCTTTGGTCTAAAGCGTGCACTGGTTGCCAATCATCTTTCGTAGATTTCAAGGTCAGTCTTGTGTTCCTGGGGCGGGCAGTTCTCACACAAATATTTTGCTAACCGTAGCATCAGGAGAGCTGTCTTGTGACCTCACTTTACGACCAGCACGGCCTGAAATGCTGCACTCAGGGACAAGGCTGCGATTGCTTAAGTGAAATGTTCGACTCACGCACAAAAGCCGCTGCCCTTACGAGCGCAGTCACGTACATTAGGCTTCCACTGTACATCTGGTCGTCGGCGTGCCAATGCTTTCGTAATCCAGCTTCCGGTCATATAGTCAGTGCAGGTCGAAAAAGGTTACTGCCCCACCGCAATTGTGACGCTGCATCAGTCAGGCTGGCTGTCGTTTTCCCCGTTTCTCTTCCGAAATTTAAACGCACGGGCGGATGAGGAACTGATGTCGAAGCGACAAAATTTGAGCAGGTCCTCATAATTCGTCTGAGTTAGCTGAATTCCTTACTTTTCTCACAATGCCTGCACAGTCTAGAGGAGGCCATATTTGCATAGAGTTTTCGCATCGTTTCCAGCGCTTCGAAATTCTCTAACACTGATTGCAGTGTGGACCAGGACGACAAAGTCATCTCCTCGAAGTCCTCCCAGAGAGTGCAGTGCCCTTAAAACGGGCCACAGGGTAGATGGGCTAGACTAGCACCGGAGTTCGAGCGGACTCCGGCAGGCGTTGTCGATTATCCGCACCCATGGTAAATGCCAGCATTAAGTTGTGGCGACAGACAAATTTGCCATTTCTGCACTGCCCTCCTACTGTTCCTGTGGTAGAAAATCCTGATCAGTGTCCGTTGTGGACCAGGGGACGTGGTGGTACGTCTACGTGCCACTTGCGTCCCCTTCCGCCTCCGGTCTTCTTGACTCTCTTTTGACCCCAGGTCGAAGTGAGGTGGCGGAAGGGAGTGCGGTAGACGCGGTGCAAGTCTACTATCACTGTAAACTACTTCACGCTCAAGTCACCGTCCCTGCTTTTGCAATGCCGTGGAGCATACGGTGGACATCGTGGAAAGATAAGGGAGATTGGAGCAGCAATTGCTGGCTTATTAACCACCGCCAGCTCGCCATACCAACCGAGCAAGTGAGTTCCGTACCACAATCGGTGAGCGCCCCTCTTCTATTGCATATGACGATCACAACCGACAAGACGGCAGGCCCTTGGCTCAGTGGTTGGAGGCGTTGGACTTCTAACTAAAAGGTCGTGGGATCGAGCCCCAAGTGTTCCACACTTAGGGTTTGAGCATGACTGGCTGACGACGGCTAATAAGCCTGAAATGGCCATTCCAGTCTCCCTTGTCTCTATCGGTAATACCACTGCCTATTTCATGCGCCTCTGTTTGCTACTGGTTGGGCTCGAGAGAAAGCCCGTAAGGCACAACGAAACGAGTGAGTTCCATAGAAACGATCAATAAGCATCCCTATACCATCGTCAAAATCGACGGTCGAAATGCCGGCGGCCTGGAAGAGCCAGAGTGTGGTTGATTTGACGTAGGTATTGAGTTTACGTAACAACCACCCGGGTAATCAGAAATGCGGATGCATAATAGCACTCTGCTGATGTGTTAGGAAACAGTTTACGTAACCTGACGACAGGGTGGGTGAATTACAATAACTCCGATGGGCGCTCAGAGTCGCCCGCTTAATTTCGCCAACCGGCACATGGGGAGATTAGCCGAGAGGTCAAAAGACGCCAGATACAAGTGTTTGTGAATTTTCTTGTACATCAAAGACATCTATCGAAAGCTCTCAGCCGGACCGGAGGCAACTATCAGGTACCAGATGATGGGGCAACAAAACCCGCATAAATAACCACGAAAGGCGTGGAGTCCTTCATCGGATCTGGCTCAGTTGCGAGCAAGATGGCTACTCAGGAGAAACGGGAAGATTACTGCGAACCCAAATCACGGAACAGGAATTTGCATTTGAAAGGAAAAATATCAGCCTTAAAGTCATGACCCGGTTAATAGGACCTGACCGCACCTTTAAGTTCGACGACAGGCACGTGAGTCAAGAGCTGCTTGCGTTCTGATTCTCCTGCACATCAATAAGCGCTACGATACTCTCACTTACTCACATATGGGACACTATCTGCGCAGCTTAATTAGTCACGTGGGCGATGAGTGTGCGAATTAACATTACATCCAGTGACACCACCGATGAGTAAGATTTCGAAGTCACTTATGTGCCTCATCGACACCTGTACTGAAGCCACAACGATCGACGTGTCGTAGTCGTGCAACACTTACATCCCCAGTACAGCCATCTTCAATAAATGCAAAGCCGCCAATGTTACTGGATGTGTAGCTGCGTAGTGCCCCTGTGCGGGTCTACAACTGTTATTTGTTGCAACCTTCGGCGTTGGGTTCGAGGGAGTGATAACATCCAAATCACCGACTAAATAAATGCCCTGTTCAAGAAATTCGGCCTCTTTTGTCTCAAAGTCACCAACATGTGTGGACGTAGTCCAAACGAAGATATAGCCCACTATATTCCCCAAACGGGCCAAGTCGTTTAACATTCCCAATCAGTAAAAAGGGGACCCAGCATTCCTCTGTCGAAAGAACGGGATCATTTTGTCCACTTGCATAACTTCAACTCGCATGACATCCCAAACTGAATTTATGGTATAGGTGACCAAAAATGTTTAACATTTAAAACCAACCGTCTGCTTGACAGACACCTTTCAGTACTCATCGTCGGCTGACAAGACGCCTATTTAACCTTCGGTCGGAGGTTTCCGAGCCAATACTGAGCGACAGATTAATATAGGAAACCTGACCCTTTTCCCACCCATTTGACTGGTTAATATTTCTAACAGCTGCGCTACACAGAAAATCCGACAGGTCTTGAAGTGACTTTCGGATTCTGACAGTTCTACAAATAGATTATTCCATTCCCCTTATCTCGATTATTTTTTGTCATCATGTTTGCCGTTACCTTTCTCCCTGATGGGATGACCGACAACCACCACCACCACCACCACCACCACCACCACCACCACCACCACCACCACCACCACCACCACCACTATTGCCTCCCCTAATATCGCGCCCATCAAATATCGAGCGTCGGCGACCTAATGCAACTGGTTCAAATATCTCTACCTCCCTGTGTGACAAAGTAGTCTTCTCAGACACTTTTAGCGTCTGAAAACGAACCAGGATAGGCAAGTGGCGCAACTAACGAGATCTCGAAACCGAAAGTTAGATGCGGGGTACGGCATGCATTGGGCGTTGTCACATTGTTTGCTAGATCCTTTTGCGACACAGAGCATCTTTACCTACTTAAGGTAAAAGGCTCGATTTTGGGCAAAATCGAACGCGCAAGCGGCCAGTCAACAAATCGCTGATTTTCTGCGTGTTTTGTTATTTCTAAAAGTCTTTCATTTAGATGCCTCTCCGTTCGCTATGCAGTCGTTTTCGAAAATGCTGGTTTTCAGTAGAAAAGATTATGTCCAGATCGGTAAAAAAATAATTGAATAACCCCAATCTACACTCCTAAATATGGGCCGACCAGATAATACTTCTAAACTCTCTGATACGCAGGCGTCTTCATTTCAGGCCTTTCCTGAGAAATACACGGCATTTCACACCATTTCATGCACCAACTGCCGTGTGTGTGTGTGTGTTTTTTTTCCTCTTAAAGGGGCCAACGCGGTAGCTGAGTTGGGCGAACACAGAGTTAAGATGGGAGTCCGGCAGGCGTTATCGGGTACTTCCACCCATAGCAAACGCCAATATTGGGGTGTGGTGGCACCCCCAGTTGTCCGCTTGATCCGCGGCAATTGCGATCCCTGCTGCACCCGATTGTTTTTGTAGGTAAAATACTGGACCTGGATGCACCTTCGGTCTCGACAGTGGCACCTGCTGGACAACGTCATCGTCCGGAGGCGAGACCAGAAGGACGTGCTGGTGACAAAGGCGATACCAGTCGCTGACGGGAAGACCGATCATCACTTCGTCATCTCCAAAATGAGAATCTGCCTACAGCCGTGCAGGAGACCTCAAGGTAAGCGCTCTGGCTGTCCTCTGTCGCGCAGGACGCCAACGACCGGACTGGTTCGAAGAAAAAGACGCTGCCATCAGCAACCTGCTCGCCGAGAAGAACCGCCTACACAAAGCCTTCTTCAACGCTCCACCGGCAAAGGTAAGGCAGCCTTCTACCGTAACCGCGACCTTGCGCAACAGCGGCTGCGGGAGATGCAGGATGTTTGAACGGCTTGCATGGCCAAGGAGATCCAAGGATATACGGACCGAAACGAAAGAAAGATCTTTTTCGCCGTAACCAAGGCTGTCTACGGTCTCGCAGCCAAAGGAACTGCTCCTCTTCTCAGCGCTGACGGCTGTACCGCATCCACTGAGAGGACGCAAATTCTACAGCAATGGACCGAGAACTTCAAAGGCGTCCTCAGCCGTCTTTCCACCATCTCCGAAGCCGACGTCGCCCGTCTGTCTCAAGTGGAAACAGACGCCGACCTTGACCTCCCGCCATCTATACACGAAACCATGAAGGCCGTGCAGCAGCTCTCCCGTGCGAAAGCGCCGGAATCGGACGCAATCCTTGCTGAGATCAACAAGCACGGCAGTCCCCAACTTATGTCTAACCCGACAGTACTCTTCCAGGAGATGTGACCTGAAGGACAAATCATTCAGAATTTCAAGAACGTCACAAACGTCCATCTCTGCATGGACGAGGAGGCATCTCGCTCCTCAACATCGGCGGGAATATCATTGCTCGCATCTTCCTCAACGGTCTCAACAACCTTCTGGAACAGAGCCTCCTGCCAGAAGGCCAGTGCGCCGTCATCGCGACACCATCGACATGACCTTCGCCGCACAACAACAGCAGAAGAAATTCCAGGAGATGCAGACCCATCTCTACTCTGCCTTTGTGAATCTGACGAAAGCCTTCGACACGGTGAATCCTTAAGGGCTGAGGAAAACTATGCAGAAATTCGGCTGTCCCGAGAGGTACACTCAGATATTGTGTCGCTTTCATGATGGCGCGCTAATTGTGAGAGTTTTAAATACCGTCAAAGGCCGTTCATAAATCGTCATGTCTCTGCATTTACCAATGTGGCTTGTAAAGTCAACAATATGGATCAAATTCTCTGCTTAGTTTCAATGAACCCCCATATGGTCTTTTCCTAATATGTAGAGAAATGTATGGCTTCCCGTACGCGGAAAATATACGACTTGTAGTTTGGGAACCCTGAATCCAAGTGTGACGGTAGAGTGGGTTCAAAATTATTCGGAAATTGGTAAACCTTTTGAAAACCGAATTATATCCCTCCTTCGAGTATAAAATTGGAAGATAACGTAATTGTCTACTGAGTGAGAAAATGAATCAATATTTTTGTGCATGTTTCCTGTGAAATATAATTGGACTTTTTAGGACATTGAAAATTAATGAGAAAAATCCATTCTGCTTAATTAGTCATTTTATACAGAGTGCAGTTTTTGCAAGCAGCCGGAAAAAATTCATTCTAAAATTGGTACCCTGAGGTAACTGAAATATCATAGAATTATTTTGCAGGTTGACTAATTTTACAACCTTACTTAATTAATCTTTTCGAAACGGGAACGCATTTCGGAATTTCGGTTGACATTTCATGAGTTAGCCCACCTACTGTATGTCCACAGCGACCGTCCGTGAACTTTTCTCTACTGAGAATTGCGAACTTAATGCAGTCACGGAAGGGACACGCAAAAGAGCATTGACCTTTTCGTCGCCGATTGCGACAACGTCGGCCTAGTCATAAACAGGGAGAAAACAGTGGTTATGCACCGGCTGCCACTAAACGCCGCTTACAATGGGCTCTAGACCAACTGGAAGGGGCATTAAACTGTAAACCGTGGAAACCTTTGTCTACCAGGGCAGCGCCATCTCCCGCAGCATAAAAACTGACGACGAAGTGGCTCACCGGATCCCCAAGGCCAAACAAGCATTCGGTCGCCTGCAAAGCACCGTCTGGAACCGTCAAGGTCTACATCTCAACACAAAACTGAAGATGTACAAAGTAGTCATCCTGCTGACGCTGCTGTATGGAGTGGAGGTCTGGGCGGTGTACAAGAATCAGGCGCGGAGACTTCATCACTTCCATGTCGGCTGTTTATGACGGACGCTGAAGCAGAGTTGGCAGGACCGGATCCTGGAACGGACGTACTGCAACGAAAGGTAATTCCCAGGAGTTATGCTACGATGAGACAATTTTAACTGCGCTGGAGCGGCCACATCGTGCGGATGGGCGAAAAGCGGCTACCCAAACGACTCCTTTATGCAGATGTCGCTATGAGTACTAGTCGACAGGGAGGTCATGTCCGGCTTTAAGATGACATTAAGGACTTCATTGAAGCGCCTACAGATTGACCGAGCCAAATAGGAAGACCTTTCCCGGGACCGACCGGCCTGGAAGAGGACATGGAAGACATGCACAGCGATCTACGTAGCTGACCGAGTAACCGACGCCTAAGCAGAAAGCGAAGCTAGAAAATCCCAACTACTTCCGCGTATCAACGCCAACGCTCAACCGTCCCCAATATGCCCATGGTGTCACCGAACGTTTCGGACACCAGCCGGTCATGTACGGCACCTTCGGACCCAATGTGCCAACAACCCGACAACATTTACTCATTCGCCACAAATCCCGCGTCGACTGCCAACCCCTGTCACCGCCGACCATAATTTCTCTTCTCCTCCGCCGTCAACCACTAACATTATCCGACCTACCCCAACGCCTGCGTACACCACCACCACCACCACCACCACAACCACCACCACCACCACCACCACAACGACACTGCACACTCTCTCCAACGAAGGGGCGACGTCCGACGTCCCACTACCTTCTGCCATCACCACCAACACTCTCACATTCAGCGATGTGGACTCAGCTCATACCTGTCCTCATTGCGTTTTCGCCTTCGCCTGGCCTGGCCGGTCACTTGCGAATCCACCGCACAGAGGTTGGCGAACCGGTGCCTGGAGCGCCAACCTGTACTCGCCGCATCTCTCTCCATTGCCCACACTGCCTCCGCACATTAAATCACCGCACGGTCCTACTCAGTCATATGCGTATCCAGGACAGCGGAATTCACCGCACTATCGGCACACCTAGCACATCTTGCGCATCCACCTTGCCTAGCCCAATCCAAACCCCATCCCCCATTGCGCCCACAACCAGCCGCTCCACCAAAACCACCGCCAACACCACCACCACCACCACCACCACCGAAACCGACTCTGACACTGCTGATCTATGTTATTCTCACCGTCCCGTGCGTTCACCTCGCAATCGGCCTGGTCGATAATTTGCGAATCCATCGCACAGATGCTGGCGAACCGGTGCCTGGAGCACCAACCTACCCTCACCTTATCAGCCTCGACTGCCCTCACTGACCCAGCATATTCACCCACTAAATGGGTAAGTTAGATCACATGCGTATTCATGAAAGCCTGCAGTAGACAACCGCTGGCTACCCACAGCATCACATTTCCACCAACCAGCACCTACACCACACAACAACCTCACCCATCGCCACGCAACGCTAGCCCTCAATTGCCACCCCTCAAGAAAGTGGGAAGTGTGCCTTTCGGCAGCTTCTCCGTGCGGCTTCTCAGATGCATACGTGGCCGAGTCTGAGCTCCTCGTGGTGCGCCATGTGCCGCGTCTAGGAAAGCTGCCCACTGACACCTCAACTCAGTCCACGCGGACTGCTCAGTTGTGTGTGTGTGTGTGTGTGTGTGTGTGTGTGTGTGTGTGTGTGTGTTTGTGTGGAGTGGCAGACTGGTTGGCTGAGAGTCAGACTGCAATGACTCCTTCTTAACGTGGCCTCTGGCACTCTCGCACATGTAAGGAGCGTGTGTTTTATGGGTAGTTCCTCTCAGTCGAAGATTGACTGGTTAGCTGACCTTTGAAGGGTGTTGGCCCAGACTGAGTGCTGGGCTGTGTGGCACTCTTCTGGGCCTTAGGGTTTGTGTGAGTATGCTGAGCCATGTTACAGCAAACCGTCACTCTTGCAGCCTGAAATTCTCTGGCACCTGGTTCTCTACCGACAGATGCGCTACTGCTCCCGCCGACTGTGCAGGTCTTGAAAATGGTTGCCCTGTCATCCTCCTCTTTCTGACTCCTTATTGTGTATTTGTTGATTATATTCCTGGTCAAGTGTTTGTTGGGAACCAGAGGGTCAGGAATGGTGCGCCTAGGTGCGGGCCCGGCCACGCCATCCACCTGCACCCTCCCCTGCCTTCGGTCTCCAGGACTCTGCCTTGACACCGGTCACAGGTGGGGGCGGAGAGAGTGCGGTAGATGCTGCGCAAGTCTACACCGTGTCTGCTTCACCTTGCTACGGAGAACACGGTGGACATCGTCGACAACGATGGTCGAACTATTCTACGAGCAAGGTCATCTGTATAGCCTGAGTGGGTTCCTATCCCCCTGTCTAATCGAAGGGCATAAGAATTTTGTTCTGGAAAGTCAATTTTGGCAAACTTACGCTCTTTATTATTCGTCATCAGACATGTGCAGTGAAGGAGAAAGTGGCAAAGGTTAAGCAACCAATAAAATTCATTGTGGAGGCGAGGGCTGATGGGTGTTCAGAGGTCGGGTTTCAGTGTCTAATTCTGTCAGGGGTTTAGGGTGGGTTGGAAGGCGTCTGACGACTGGCTTTCCTCGTTTAATCGACGTAACGCGATGTGGCAAGTGTGAACGCACGTGCTAGGTTTGTCTTTGACCAAGGGAGCCTTAGGTTTGTAGAAACGATTTATGCGAGCGCAAGGTTGGGTTAACTAACTGTATGGTCGCTGACTCTGTCGGCGGAAGTATCAGCTGACGCAGGAATTCGGAATGTCTCGCCGGCACTTCATAGGTAACTGGGGAAGGCTTGGTTGACCTCCATCCGGTGGCCGCTGTCAACCAAGTTGGCCACAGTTGCGTTAGGTATACGCTTTTCTATACCTTGATTTAATCACACAAGATGGTGTTCTTGCATCCGGTTGGATAGGCGCCTGGTTATTCGACCAATATGACCCCCCCCCCACAAAAGCAAGTGAAGGCGTATATGCACACTGAAAAGATTTTAAAAGACGGTTTATCCTTAACATTAAGGCGAAGGAGTGGAGTGCTTGTGAAAACTAGCCTTAACGTCTGGGTAAGTGCACGCGATATCAGCGTTCGCTCGCCGAGTCCTCTCGAAATGGCAGATGTCAGAACATCAGATTTTGAAGGGCTTTCTTCCGCATATTTGTTGGTAAACTTATCTGGATATCCGTTTTCTCTCAGAGTGTTTTGTATAACGGCGAGCCCATTCGCAAGCATATCTGGGTGCCTATTCTCCCAGCCCGGTTTGTGAGGAAGCCGACCTAGCTTCGTATCTGGCTTAGCGGGGCTAAAATGGGAAAATTTGGGTTTGCCCTGTCTATTTTTTGCAAATTACACTTCTACTAGTTGTTCCATTCGATTTTATAGGAGGTCCAGAAAGGGGAGGTACTCTTCCTTCTCTCTTTCCAAGGTGAAGGTTAACGCTGAATGAGCCTGATTCCCTTTATACAGAAGGTTTTTCAACTCAAGCTTTCTATCCGTTATTTCCAAAATGTCATCATCATATCGAGCATAGAAATAAAGGTCCTTCGCAAATGGACCAAGCTAGTAGAGGTTCGACGGAGTGATACCACCGCTAGGCCGTCGAATTGTCCGTAAAATTAACCATCTTATCTTAACTGGACATTTAGTATGTAGCAAAAGAGCAATTCCACTAGGTCTCCGACCGGAAGACCGATTTGTATGTCTTACGGAGTCGATGAATTCAAATAAATCCCGTAAGCTACGTGGCGCTATTCTGTGTCAAATCGGCTTGAGCCTTTCTGCAAACAACTTTGTAATTACGTGATAGGGTGAATTACTCATGTCTAATATCGGCCACATCGGAAAGTCTGGTTTATTATTTGTTGGCAAATTATATAGCCTGGCGGATATTGTACCTATGGATTTAAAAACTCCGAACTCTTTTCGCCAAGAAAACTTTAGTCTTTCGATTTCCAAAGACATTTTGTAAGTTGAACTTCTACGCTCCCTGTTTGGTCTGTATTTCACCTCTCTCTTGTGAACCTAGTGTCATCAGTCAGGGTCACCAGTTTTGACGTTCAATGACCCCGATGACGCTAGGACAAACAAAATTTCTGCACTTACCCGGCGCAGAGAGAAGATCGCCAGATGCAGTCAGGTGTACGCGTATCATCATTCTCTGCTACTGCTGCTGCCGGCTTGGCACAAATTTCCCTGCAAACCTTACAGCTCCTAAAACTTCCGCTGTGCCTTCTTTGTTCAGCAAAACATCGCCGACAGGAAGCCAGAGATGCTGCAGATGCTCCAGTGACCGACCACGGGCTTAAGTCAACCTTTCCGCCATCTACGTGTTTCCTGCTACAAAAAGGCAAACCTCGTTAGGACCACAGGCCACACGCATCCAGTTGTCTGAACTGGAAACAGACAGCCAGAAAGCATTAACCAATGATGTTGTATCCAATTCCGAGAAAATCAGGAAGCTCAGTGGCCACGCGTTCCTCCCTCACTCCCCCCTCTCGCCCCTGGTGTGATTCTGACCAGAGTGCGTACAGTTGGATGAGTTAACTTTCTCCAGGCGGCGGCGGCAGAAATAGTGTTGCAGGGCAGCGTTTTCGAAATAGATGCCACCGTTTTCCATTGGGCGGTTATAGTATACACAGGCTCAGGTGTTCTACCTTGACAGGCAACAGGGCTCACAACTGCCCCACGAGGTGACGCTACCTTGGCTTGTGCCGCGGCTATGTCAGTCTCTCGTCCCACGTCTACCATGCTCTGGTAACAAGGCAAAGTCGAGAGGACCAGAAATGGGCGTGGGCACGCTTGCCGACAAAGTCCCACAGCCCGTCTACGCGTGCCACACACGATCTAATCCCTAAATGCTGCGGGCTTCCGGCGGGAAAAACATTATTTTTCCTTTATTTTCCTCCATATACACTGGTAATCCGCTAAACTTGTAACTGACTGGTTATTTGACTGACCACAGACGTCATTTATCCCGCGCCAAACACAGAAGCACAGATAGTTGCAAATAGTTGACTCTGCCGCCCTCGGACGACTGTTTGGTTACCCAGCCTTTAAGTATGATGGCCCAGGTTAACGCGGGGTCACGAGTCACCCTACTGGGCCTAAGGATCTGTAAACGCCTGCTATGCCAGAGGTAGCTAACTATGGCTCCCGAAGCCTGATAAATGTTGACAGTTCTCTGGCATTATCGCTCTTTAATTTCCTCAGGAATTATCTACGAAGTTGAAGTCGGTCAGTTTATTTAAGGTTTGTAGGCTCAGACCGAGAATTCTATGCATGAATATTTGGGCCAAAGTCCCTCAGCCATATCGGGTAACCGCGTAATATTCATTACCCTACGACAGGCAGCTAGTTGTATGCTTTAGGGTAGGGTGATGCTATACTAACAGCACAGGTATTAGCCATACTAACAGGTACTAGCTGTTAGTATGGTATTACCTTACCCTAAAGTATACTACTATCTGCCTGTCGGGAGGTAATGAATATTACGCGGTTACCCGCTGTGGCTGATGGACTTTGACATACATATTCATGTACAAAATTCTCGGTTGTGCTTATAGACCATGAATAAACTTATCCACTCCAACTTCGTAGATGATTTTTGAGGAAATTAAAAAACGACAATTTCTAAATTGAATTATCTACCAGAAAACACACGGGGAATGCTAGGGGACCTACTGGCGAGCCGAACTCTTCACAGCTGCGTCATGCAGCGACAAAAGCATCGGCGAAACACGCGTGTATGTGCTTGGCTAGCACCTGTGATGTCAGTATAGTTTCACCTTACCCTAAAGTTATCTAACGGCTGGTTCCCTGTCCGTAGATGCGCTTGAGCTCCCGCTTGAGTATACAGATCGTGAGCGTAGCTGCCCCGTCATCCTCTTCCTACTGACCTGTCATTGTTGGTTAAAATCTTGGTCAGTTTTTATGTGGACCAGGCAGTGTGGAGTGGAACGTCAAGGTGCGGGTCTGGCCGCGCCATTCACCCGCGTCCTCTCCCGCCTCCGGTCTTCTTGACTCTGCCTCGAAACCGGCTCCAGGTGGGGAAGAAGGAGAGAGTGCGGTAGATACAGTGCGTGACCTATCTCATGAAATGTTGGCAGAAATTCTGAAATGCGTTTTCGATTAGGAAGGATTACTTGGTCGCGGATGTAATACTGATTATCGTAAGGCATACTCTTACTACATTTTGGACTCGGCAGGATGTCGGCTTGAAAATGCATTTCTTTTCAATCTCCTGTAGAAAGCGTGCTCGGTAAAAAACGACTACTTAAGGAGCATGCATTTTTCCCATCGACTTTCGATGGCCTTGGAAATTCAAATATATTTTAAAGAAACCACAAACAAAAATATCCTTTATTTTAGTCAATCAATAGAAAATCACGTCTTCTTTATGTTTTATACTTAAGGATGGAGTATAATTAGGTTTTAAAAAGGTTTTCTAATTGCCGAAAAATTTGGAGCCTGATCATTCGTTGAATTAGCGCTTAGTGATTTCAGTCTACAAGGTGCATTCGTTCCGCGTAAAGAAAATCCCATATTTTTCTACGCCATTAAAGAGATATCATACAGGGTCCATAAAATTTTACAATGGATGCGGACGATGTTGTTCATTTCATGAGAAGCAGTGGTAAACGGCCAGGTACGATGCTATGAGAATGGACATTTCGTGGTCTCAAAAAGTCTCATAATTAGAAAATTTTTTAAAACCTTATTATACTCCTTCCCTAAGTATAAAATATAAAGAAGACGTGATTCTCTATTGATTGACTAAAATAAAGGATATTTTTGTTTGTGGTTTCTTTAAAATATATTTGAATTTCCAAGACCATCAAAAATCAATGTGAAAAAAGCATGCTCCTTAAGAAGTCACTTTTAACCGAGCACGCTTTCTACAGGAGATTGAAAAGAAATGCATTTTAAAGCCGACATCCTGCCGAGTCCAAAATGTTATAAGAGTATGCCTTACGATAATTAGTATTACAACCGCGACCAAGTAATCCTTCCTAATCGAAAACGCATTTCAGAATTTCAGCCAACATTCCATGAGATAGGTCACGCACTGTACATCTCAAGTCTACACTTACTACAAACTAATTCGCGTGAATGTCACCGTGATTGTTTCGCCCCGCACTGAAGCAAACGATGGACATCGTCGGCGATGACGGTCGAACTGTCGGACTTAGCTTTACATTGTTGGGGGTAGTTTTGACTGTTAGCGAGCTGGTCAGACGAAATGACGCAGAGGTCTACTCGATGAGAAATCAGGAGCAGATGAGAGACAATGGAGCCCGGCCCCCGACAGAGTGAAAGTGCACCAGCCCTCACGTGTCACGAGGATGTGCGATCGATTAATTCGCTCGGTAACCGCAGTAGCTTAGAGCCCTTGTATATACAGCGCGATTGGGGTGAGTCAAGAAGTAAGGACTGTCTCGCAGAAAATGCCATTTTCCAGCTCTATGAGTTTAATTGCTTCTTATTTCCTGCCCTGTCAATAGTTCTAAAACTACGAACATTGCTCATTGTCGAGCTCTGCCGCCCCGTGCAGAACGTACACTTGGCATCGCAAAGGTGGTCATAAAACGCAAACACAGTCTACTTGACTTATTTTTACTCAAGTGTGAAAACCTCGGCGATCTCAAAAGAATTCGAACCCACGACAGCATGGGGATGACTTGAGTAGATCTAACGCTCTAGCCACCAGAGTTACGAGACCTCACCGCGAGCCATGAGTTTAAACACATTTGAATCAAGTTATTCGCTAATTGATCGGAGGGAGATATAGGCGCACCTTGTCGCTGGCTTCATTTGCGGGAACCGTCCAGGGTGGGCACGTAAGTCACCAACTGCTGTATTTTCAAGCTTCTCAAAACTTCGTCGTCGGCAGGGAAAAAGTGTATCCCTTGCCACAGCTAGGTTTCCTCTCAAAACTCCAGGCCCTAAGACTGCTTTCCTGTCGTACTGATTCTCTGCCAACTGGTCGGACTAGAAAGGCCCCACTAAGTCCAATATGTGTGTGCCTAATCGTCTTAGTCAGTCCGTTATACGTCGTCCAGACCCCGGCACTTTTCTGTGAGTGAAATTTCTCCTTTTTCACCCCTTTCACGGACTTTTGCAATAATGCTGCAAAAACGACCTAGTTACGGGACGGAACAGGTGCATTCCGTTTTTGCCTAGGAGGCGGAGGTTGGGAGGGGGGGGGGGACAGGGCGGGTTGGTTAATTTGTTCCCTAACATGCACCCAGTGGATTAAGCCTCGCACTCGCATTTCGTGAACGGTTTACGTTTCGGGAGTTTCTCTTTCTCTCTCACTCACTGTTTACGCGCAGAAAGGTGTGATCCAGCTCCGCGAAGGAAGGAACTATTGCGCACCGGTCCATGCATAATAACAACATCCTGACCAAAGTCCACATCATTGCACTCTCGATAACGTAAGCGATAAGGATAGCACAAAGTGCGTACCCAAAGCGAAGAAAACAGCCGGCAGCCCTGAATCGAGTCATTTTCTGAGAGAAAACAACGCCACGAGGAAAAGAAAGAAAAGAAACCTACTGAAATAGTAAATGTAAGTAGCGTGATCGACCATGGCCGGCCACATTGCTTTCGCAATGCGGGCAGTCGCGGCGCTGACTGTATGAATGCTAATATCACTGTACCTGCGAAGTCAGTCGATCAGACAAGAACTCAACAAGCTACCGCACTAAGGTCCGGCCCGCGTGTCAAGTTGCAAGAGTGCATTTACAGCTAGCAGCTGATGGGCTGAGGGATGAAGTGAATACGGTCTGCCGGTCAGATGTGGTTATGTAGCCCCACCTGATGGACACAATATTGCTGGGGTTGCGATTAGGGTTACGGGTTGGGGGTTAGGGGGTAGAGGTTAGGGTTAGGGTCGGGGTTGGGGTTGGGGCAACTCTTTCTCAACCACTCAAAGTACAACCGCGCATCCCCAATAGCCTTTCTTTTGCATACAATTACTTGACTTCGTCGCCTGTGCGTTCCCCGGCCCCACCTATAAAAACTCCTATTAACGCCGGTCCCGCATTACAGGTGGCTGGGGTTTGTTTACTTCAGGTGGGGCAACAACATCATACCTCATCGGTCTGCCTTCTGGGTCCCGTGGTAACCCGTGGACCGTTTTTTGTAGTCAGATTAAGTTAGTTTATTAAGGGAATGAGGCTTTTGCCTTTCAGCTCCCTATTCATATCGATAAAAAGAAATAGAATCGATTGTCCTATCAGCAAACCTGTAAATTCAAAAGTTGACGGTTTGTGTGAGCCAGGCGCAAACTTCCGCCACAAAAACAATTGCGATTATATGTACAGTAGTTTCTTAGCAAATGAATGTCTGGTCTGCACTTAAAGGATTCAACAGTTTCGGAAAGAATCACCACATCAGAGAGTCGATTCCGTGCCCCGACGACCTTGTGAGAGAAGGCGTTCTGTCGGACGTCCGAATGAGCCCGCTTCCTTTACAGTTTGAAGGGATGACCACGCGTACGGTCAGTCCCGGCCAATTCGAAGAATTCATCATAGTCTATGGCACACTCACGGCTTCTGACAATCCTGTAGGTTTGAATGAGGTCGCCGCGCAGTTGCCTGTAATTTAGAGGAAATAGATTTAGTTCGGTCAGCCTAGTTTCGTAAGGCAAATGATGAAGATTCTTGACCATCTTCGTTGCCATCGCCTGTACTCTTTTCATTTTTCGATAATCCTTTGTCAACCACAGTCGCCAGGCCCGGACTGCATACTCTAAGTGCATACGACAGCCACATAGGATACTTAGCTCTACCGTTGTCTTTTCTTAAATTCTTGATGGCATGGAAATTTACCAGCGGCAGTTAATCCAAATTCCGTTTATTTTTGAAAATTGATTTCGTTTATTTTTTTTTTGATTCTCGCAATCACTTTTTTGTCATATGACAGCGTAAAATAAGACCTTAGACAGAAATTTAATTATTTCCTGTATTTTCTTGAATTCCACCTGCTCTTCGTTCAGCTTGCTGCTTCACCCGTAAAACTGCCTCTACCCCAATTGCCGTATGACACGGTCCACAGGCCACCTGAAATTAATTGGGGTCGTACACCCTACCGTTGCCTATCCTATTCGCGGAATCTCATTCTCGGTGCGCTTTCTGTTTCCCTCCCGGCTTCACTAACGGATTCAGTGGCTCCCACTGTGGGTATTTTATTTTCCTATACCTAGTCCAATAAGGCTGTGACGTGTAAATCTAAAAGGCATGAGAAAACGCAATACAGGGTGTCTCAGCCAACCGACCCATTTCCGCCGTATTTTCCGCTATGTACGGTAATTTCAGATGGGAGAAATAATCGATGTGTCTTAGAAAGCGCTGTGATTGGTTGGACCAGACAGACTCGGCTAGTTGCGTGCTCATCTCTTGTCTAGGTGGCTGAAAATAGGAGTCACAAGGCCTGTTGTTTCACTGGGATAGGGAATTCGCACTTAAAAGACTAACTGTCGCCCTGCCAAATGCACTTTTTGCACACGTGGCTGTTTGGAAATAAGCCAAATTCCTGAAGTTCAAAAAGGAACTCCCAAAACAGCCCATAAATCATCAAAAGGACCTCTGCAGAAGGTCAGTGCGTTTTGACAGAAGCCGGGTTTGTTTTCACCGGCCTAGAATGCCAGCCAGCGGACGAAGCAAAACACGAGTTGCTAATTTTAGTAACTTGGAGTACTCGAAGGCCACGAACACGACTGCTCCGACAGAGTTTGCAAGAATGCTGAAGAAAATTAAGATGCCTCGTAAAAGACACTGGTCAAGTGAAGAGTACAACTGCTCGAAGATGTTTATGAGTAGGCTTTTCACTAGTACTGATTGTGGCTTAGAAGGACGACCACCAGAACTCTGCCTAAAGGAATAATAAGCACATCATAAAGCGCTAAGGAGCACTCTCAACGACAGAAGTAAATTTATTGTTGGGAAATTGCTTTCGTGCAAGATGTCATGCAATATAGGAAGGCTAGATGATAACTCAAAGTCCCACCAATAGCCGGGAGTCAGAGATCTGGACTGGGTCGAAATCTTTCACCGAAGTCAAAGCCCCAGATCGTCTCAGCCTATTCAACATCAGAAAGTGCAAAGAAACAATCACGCAAACCCTTCTACGTCTGTCTTGAAGTCCTCAGCAATCACTACTCGGTCATATCTATTAAAAGGCCCGTAGGAAGTCTAGGAAAGTCATTCGACCAAAACGGAGGCCGTGTGTTCCAGTGAACAAAGACAGGGAAAGAGGAAATCGCTTTATATTAAAATTACAAACTCAAAATTTTCCGCAAAAATAGGCCTCATTCACTGTAGGCAGTAAATAAGATACTAAATTACTCAAGAGGCAAAATATTTGCGCAAAAGTATTAAATATTATGCGGACAATTCGAGTCTCAGCTTCTGTATTTATGCCTCTTCACACGTAAGATAGCGCGCCAGGAATGGCAACAGTGAAGGTCGATATGCCGATGTACGACAAGAGATAAGTCGAAAGCAACGGCATATGGAGCGGAAAGACTTCGCAGAGATAAAATCAGAATGCAGGGGATGGGTAACGCTATCCAAAATTCTACCTGCAAATTGCTTGACCGTTTTTAAATGCCGTTGTAGGATAATATCGACTATAAAGGCATAAGAAACACCGCCAGCAGAAGAGTGCATTCGGAGGACTCCTTCTAAAATCAACAGATATTTTTTGAGCAAAGAAGGAATAATTACGGGAGAGCAACAAAGAATAAGAAGAATGTATGCAAAGTATCCTTGTAGGTACCAAAGCTACCCTGGACTTAGCACTTCTCTCCCTGGCTTCTCCTCTGAGTAGCCAATATTACTTAGAAAGCGGGTGTTGATCTAATTAGGCGCTGAATTTCTCGTTGATCAGGTTTAGAGGCATTCACGTCATCTTTCTCCTTGGGGCCCCATTTAGAACCATTGCAGACTGTCACACACCAACCACTAATTATACAGGAATACCTACCAACGAAGACGGGTGAGACTAGGATGGTCGTTTCCAGCTTCTCAAATACATATATTTGTTCACCCTCTCCCCCCCCCCCCGAAAACGAGCCGCGAGGAAGATGCGCTGCAAAAACACAGGGGTTAGGTGGGAGTTTGGCCGGCGTTATCGGGAATGCGCAACCATAACACATCGCAACATTGGGGTATGTTGACAGCCCCCCCCCCGTTGCCGGTTTACTTCGCGCAAATTTGTATCCGGACCGCTCCCCCATTTGCGTTTTGGGGCAAAATTCTGATCATTGTACACTGTAGACCGGGGGGGGGGGCTTGGCAGTACGCCCAAATGCGGGGGTTCACGGCGCCAGCCGCCTGCCTCCTCTTTCGCCTCCCATCTTCTTGACTATGCCTTGACAGCATATCTAGCGGGAGGGAGGAGGATAAAGTGCAGCGGACGCTGCTCAAGTCTGCTATCACCATAGACTAGTTCACGCGCACGTCGCCGCCTCGCTCTCAGCATGCTTTTGAGCAACCGGTAGACCTCGTCAGTAACGAAGGTCGAACGGTCACGCGTACTTGTATTTGCCAGTTATACCTCCCGCAAAAATAATTGGTTGCTATGAGGCCGTTGCGAGGACACCAGATTGAAGAAGGAGACACGATCGCCGGGACAAGAGCTTTATTAGTCTGACGTTTCGGATTCCTACTCGAATCCATCATCAGAGACAAAAGAGCAGAAACGGGTGGTTGTTGCACAAGGGGCTGCGGTATTTATAGGATGCAGCAGCCATGCTACCGCCTGCCTATGAACGTTCACGGCTTCCCCCTTCATCCGGGATTGTCACACTTGGGGTGATCATTGCTTGATGGCCGACATTCGAGTCGATAATTGCCGCAATTTCATCACGTGCGTTGGATGTTGGCGTGATGACTGCTCGACTATCTGATGCGTTGACCCGAGTGTTGGGAAGAGTGTTCACCAGTGCGCTCCCCGCGTGGCCAATTACTCCGCCTAGACGAAGTCTCAGCACGCTGTATTGAATGGGAAGATCGTTGCACTTGTTGATGGACTGGGGGCCAGTAAACCATGATTCCAGTAGCTCTCGGCTCACGCGGTTGTCACCTCTTGCGAGAATTTCGGCCTCATCGAATTTAAATGTGTGGCCGGGTCTCGTCGAATGGGCCGCAACTTGAGAGCTGGCGTCATTTCTGCGCACCGCTGCCGCGTGTTCGGCCATTCTCCTTCGGAGCTGTCTTCCTGGTTTGTCCGACGTAGTTGCCTTGTCCGCAACTGCACCAGATCCGATAAACGACTCCAGACGTTTCTAGCCGTGGCAGTGGGTCTTTCGGTTTCATGATCAGACGCCTGATGGTTGCCTCCGGTCTGTGTGCCACTCCAACCCCAAGTGATGCGAGAAGGCGGCCGACAGCTTCCGAAACGTTCTTGACATACGGAAGTGCCCGCCAAGACTTGGTGTCCGTGCGGTTAGGCCTTTCGTCCCTTTTGCGTATGCACCGGTCGACGAAGTTGCGCGGGTAGCCATTGGCTTTGAAGACCCGTCGGAGGTATTGTAGTTCAGCAATTTTGTCTTCCGGCTCACTGCAGTGCGTTTCGACACGCCGATAGAGCGTCCTTACACAACTGCGTTTGTGGCTGATTGGGTGGTTACTGTTGAAGTTCAGTACTTGCATCGTATTTGTCGCCTTCCTGAACAATTTGGTCTTTAGTCCACCACGATCCTTGCGGCATACGAGGACATCCAGGAAGGCCAGCTGGTTGTTCTCTTCCTCCTCCATCGTAAATTGAATGTCCGGGAAGACGGCGTTGAGATGTTCTTGGAATGGCAACACCTGATCCCGTTCGATGACGACGAAAGTATCATCCACATACCGGGCCCAGAATTTCGGTCTGTGGTGTTGGAAGACCAGCGACTCTAACCGTTGCAGGACCGCCTCGGCGACGAATCCCGAAATTGGCGAACCCATTGGTGTGCCCTTCACCTGTTCGTAGATTGTCCCGTCGAACGTGAAGTACGTCCTGTGACAGAGCTTCAGGAGCTGAAGGATTTGGGCGTGTCCAAGACGGTTCTCCGTTTCAGCGTATTCGCCTTGTAGTAGCAGTTCAATTGTCTCGATCGCCAGGTCCTGGGGAATAGAAGTAAAAAGGGATGTAACATCAAAAGATACCATGACCTCATTTGGATGGATTCTTACCCCTTTGAGTTTCTCCAGGAATTGTGCTGACGAAGAGACCGTGATGTCTGACTCAGCGGTGAGGAACTTGAGACGCCGGAACAGCCACTTCGCCAGTCCGTACGTTGGAGTCCCTTTGAGCGACACGATGGGTCGGAGAGGAGCGCCGTCTTTGTGCACCTTAGGAGGCCATAGAATCGGGCCAAAGCCGTATCATCGAGCAGCGAAGTGGTCGGACAAAGGGCCCGTGGCTCAATGAGAGAGCGTCTAACACTCGTTGACCAAAGGGCCCGGGTTCGATTCCCGAGTTCTTCAAATTTGAATTTGACTATGTTTTGTGGACGACGAAAAAATTGGTGCTCGTTTCTGGGTAAGTTAGACATCTGCCCAGCCTTAACACTCTTCTACCTGGATCGTAGCTGAGTCTGCTGCCGTTTAGACTGATTCCCATGCACATGCAGCGTATAGCGGGAAGCAATCTGTGAGTTCTCTAATGTTCCAACATCTTGCGTCGGAACACCGAACAGTGAACTTTGAGCCTCCAGGCATTTTAATTGCCTTCCCTGGCGGACGCATTTTAAAAGTGTTTCGAGTAACATTATTGCGAGCGGATAGAATGAGCAAATGCACCTCGACTAACTGCGTGTGTTGCTGCAGGTCTGGACTGGTTCACAGCTGCTCGACGTAACAAAAGTCGATTGCACCAACAGCGCACGTAGCAGTCGAGATCAAGTTACGATAGAAGTTACCGCGTGCGTCCGTCAGAATGAGGTCCACACAACTGTATGCCGCCTGCCGCGAATTTTTTTGTCAGCTCAGTTCTCCACTACAGACCACTTACCTCCAACTTCTGATAGACGAACTGCCCACCGGACCTCCTATGGATACTAGGTCAAATGTCATTGGCTCTTTCACTTTTCGTTTGCAAACTGGTCTATATTCGGCACGCAAACGGTACGCCAATCGATCTTGTCATATTTTGATCGTACTACGGCCGTTTCGTTCTAGCACCCCCACGGGCAATCGAACGGAGAATCCCGATTACCTCGTGTATTTAGGGAGCTTAGGCGGAAGCCCCCTCCCCCTCCTTAACTGTCTGCATAGCAGGTGTACGCGGCTCGACGCCTAAGTTAAGCTGGACTTTAGTTCGGAGTTTCCACTGCCCGGGGTTGAATTTTAGCCGACTAACGACGTAAAATAGGCCTAGCGACAGTTCCAACATTCATCCTCGTGCCGACAACATTTCTCGTGTAGACTGACAAGGCGATTTAAATACCATCAGGTGTTGACGCTTTCAATCCTCCAATCTTTCCTCACGCCCTTAAGGACGCGTACAAGTACGCGCTTCATGCTTCAGGCTGTTTGGTGTTCCTAAGAAGTATTTGTTACATCTATTGGAGGGTTTTTGACCTTCCTCATGGCTATCTGCACGAATAATAATAATAATACTAATAATAATAATCATCAACGTACTAAGACGTCAATTATCAACATTTCTGAATCCAGTTCTCAATTAAAAATACTCCCCTCAAGACAGTAAATGCATGAAGTTCAAAGGCGGGACGCGAAATTTTACATTTTATGGTGTGAAATCACTAAAAGTATTTTAGTGGAACATGTGGAAGTAGTGAACAACTGTGCAGTTGGAATGCAACCTTGCCGCAGAGATGCAATGAGAGGCGGGTTGCACTCTCCTTAGGGAACCATTAAACCAGTCGGCATTCAGGAAGTCGCATGAAAGGGACCGAGAGCGTAGGTACGAGGAATCAGTCCGTCCACAGTTTCACTGACAAGAAGTGGGAGGGGAGGGACTTGGAAGGGCCTAATTATGACCTGTCTACAGCAGGTGTGTTACCTCAGGAAATGTTAATCGGAATTCTGAAATGCGTTTCTGTTTCGAAAAGATTACTTGAGTATGGTTTTAAAATTCATTATCATGGAGCATAATCCCATAATAATTCAGTCGCCTTGGGATGCCGGCTTTCGAAGGAACATCTTTCCAGCCTCTTGCGAAAACCACACTCTGTAAAAGTGACTACTTATGCAGCATAACTTTTTTTCGTTGATTTTCCATGTCCCAAAGATTCATTTATATTTCACGGAAACATGCATAAAAGCATTCACTCTTTCACTCCTTCGGTAGAAACTACGCTTATTCCTAATATTATACTCGAAGGAAAAGGCGTAATTCGGTTTTTAAAAACTTTTTCAATGCTCGAATAGTTTGAACCCGACCTGTCGTCACACTTGTATTCAAAGTTTAAAATCTAACAGTCATATATTTTCTGCGTACGGAAAACCATAAATTGCTCTACGGTATTAAATGAAGAACATATGGGGTTCATAAAATTTAGCAGTGGATTTGGACCATATTGTAACATTTACAAGCAACACTAGTAAATGCAGAGACACGCTGTTTTATGAACGGACATTTCACAGTACTAAAACTTTTTAAAACCTAATTATACATTTCCTTTGAGTATAAAATTGGAGAAAGACATGATTTCCCACCGAATGCGCAAAAGAATGAATATTTTATGCATATTTCCCATGAAATATAACTGGATTTTCAAGGACATCGAAAAGCAACGAGAAAATTTCCTGCTACTTAAGTAGTCATTTTTCACGGAGTGTGGTTGTTGCATGCGGTCGAAAAGAAGTTTTTTCAAAAGCTGGTATCCAGAGATAACCGAATTATTATGGGATTATGCTGCATGAGGCTTAATATTACAACCCAACCTAAGAAGTCTCTTCGAGTCGAAAACTCATTTCAGAATTTCGGTTAACATTTCATCAATTAGCACACCTAGCGTATTATCATCAGCCATCCGTAGAATTCCTCGACTTAAACCGTAGTTGCAGGAAATGCGCTCTCCAAACTCGTGGGTGGAATTCCACCGACCGTCTCGTATGAGACATCAACAGATGGACTGGCTGCAAATAAAATTGCCATTTCGATAGAACACGAGATTAGGAACTCCTACCAATGTAATAAAGATGACCGTGGTCTAAATTCCAGGAAGTTAGTGTTAGGGATGGAAGCGAATATGCGAATCCCGGGTTCTTGTTGTAAAGAAGATAAAGACCCGATCTCTGGGACTGTGGGTTTATTAGTCTGAGCTTTCGGTCTCGTACAGGAGGCCATCGTCAGAGACTGTTAGAAGGCAACATCAAATGAGCGGTTTTTGTTGTCACGCCATGAAGGGGGGGGGGAGATATGAGTGCAGAGGGTGGTATTCGCGATAAGTTGCGTCCCACGCCGTCTCACGGTGGCGTGACTGCGTGCACCCTTGGCTGGAAATTGGGTCTCGCCCCTTGGCCGCGGGAACGGAGCGCGTGATAGCAGGGGGGTATATCAGCGTGCCTGTTGATAGAGTTGGTGTCAGACACCCAGGCCTATAACAGTTCTCGTCCTGTCTTATTGCTGGCCCGTGCCACTATCCGCGTGCTCGTAAAGTTGAATTCGTGGCCTTCCTCCAGGGTGTGAGAGGCGACCTGAGACAACGGGTCGCCTCTCCGGACCGCCCGTTTGTGCTCCGTTATCCGTGAGCTAAGTCGTCGTCCGGTTTGTCCAGTGTAGTGGCGAGGGCAGTCCCGACATGGGATCTGATAGACGACGCCCGATTGTTCACCCACGTCTAGGCGATCCTTCACTTGCATGATTTTGCTGCGCATGGTCGCTGTCGGACGGTGAGTGATACCCACGCCGAGCTCTCCAGCGATACGTTCCATCGCTTCGGATACGTTCTTTATATATGGCAGAGGGTGCCAGAGTGTTGGCGGCTCTCCTCCGTTTGTTCGCCGTGGGCGCGTGCGGAGGCAGCGGCTGACGAAGCTGTTCGGGTAACCATTCCTTGCCAGTTGGTCCCGAAGATGCCGAAGTTCTCGTACTCGTCCCTGTACTCTTCCTGTACGAGACCGAAAGCTCAGACTAATAAACCCACTGTCCCAGAGATCGGGTCTTCATCTTCTTGACAGTAAGTGTTAGATTTAGAGTAAGGAGACAAAAAATAGGTACTCCTCTGGAGCTTGGTATAAGGCCACCTCTATCAGGCGCGGAGGGGGCTTATCTGCCAGCTCACATAATCGTCGGCGCCGTCGATTGCGCTTTCGGCGAGCCTAGCATGGCTGATAAGTACTGCCTACGCGCATGTTACTCAATCTTCGGTTCGTGACGCCGGTAATTATTCCTCACTTCACCGACTACCCGTAACCGGGCGAAGTTCGGACGCATGCATTCCGACCGACGCACACAAACCTGAAGAGGCAACTCGTTGGAACTGCATCCTTAGTCGCTCGTAAGCTCCTGTCCGATCCAATCTGCCTTTCCTAACCTGCAATTTGGGAATCCCCGTGTTGCCGAATCATCGTATCTCAGACAGGGCTCATATTGCGTGTCTTGGTACAATTTTCTTCGGTTGGGATCAAACCATCAATAGTGCCTAGAATAAGCTCCCAAACGGAGAATCGGGATATTATCATAATCATTCACGGGGTTTTGCCCTAAGGCGCGGACTAAATACCTCGCAAGATGGTCGGCGTTCCGTAATGTACATGAGTTCAGCAATTAGACTATCAACTTACCTCGTCGAAGCACACATCACTGGTAATGCCAAAAGCCTGCGATGGGAATGCTACCGAAAGACCAAAGGAAGTAGGTGGACAGGACCTTCCGCGGAATGAGACATTACTTAACTGCAATGTGCCATATGATCGAGAGGGGTGTTCACCGATTTAACCTAACTACATGATAAAAATCGGAACTTCCGTAATGCCGTGGACTTCCGAGTCGAGTCTAGCTAGACAGCCATCCAACAACTGATGGCGCAGGGATCAGGCCATTTTGATGGCAAAATACAGTGACACTGGAACGAGCAGTTCAGACTTATTTTACATATTCTGCCACGACCAAACCGAGCCTAGATGCTGATTCTTAGGCGCTAAGCGACCGCCCATTGGGGTTCTTTATCCGGAGCACCAAGACAAAAGAGGAGGTTCCCATAGTCCGCCTTGCCATCGGAGGGTGTCTGTCATAATAGCGTGAGCCAGGTGATTCGAGCGCGGGACTTATTTGCTAAAACACCGCGTGCGTCAGTACCTGGAATCCATGTATCATCAGTCGACTGCGTCAGCTATGTCAGGAATGGCTATTTCAGTAGGTAGTTGCCTTGTCGGTGACAGTTCCCGATCGTGTCAGGCCTCTCTCAAAGCTCTTTCCACTATCATTATACAGAGTCCCAGTTCTCTACCAATTCAGTAGTTCGATTTTCCAACTCTTCCGAAGTGGTTTTCTTATCTCTCTTTAATAAAGATCGCTGTCGCCCGATCGTCTGGTGATCAGGATACACGACGGATAACTGACACAAACTGAACACTCTGGCCACGTGGGACGGGGGAGTGGATGAACTGACTGCTGAAGACGAGGATGCAAGAGCGAAAAGCAACTGTGCGGCGGTTGGATTAGTAATGCCAACTCCGGCAACACACTACCTAGTCCGATCCAGGACTGATTTGAGAGGCAGAACTATCAAAAAATTACTCAACTTCATCGCCGCAGCAGACCGGCTAAAGCAGACACATCTTTAAACCACGAGCAAGACAATTGAGGGAAGTCGGTCACGGCTGCGGACAACAGAAATAGGCTGCCGCCAAATCGCAGTCAAACAAGAGCTCACTGCCCGACACAACAGGTTGCTATCGCGAACAAAGATGTTTGCAGTGTGCACCACGGAGGGTGGCATGTGAGTGAATTAGATTATAGCGATGGCAGACTTGCACAGCATCTACTGCACTCTTTCTTCGCCCATCTACCTGCCTCTGATGACAGGGAGAGATCAGTACGACCGGAGGTGGGTTGGGGCGCAGTGACTGAAAAAGATAAGCAGCTCGCTTACACGTACAACGCGCGATATTGCCTCCGCACAAGCTGTCGGGTTCTCATGAAGGGCGGGGGCACGAACCCCACCCAGGTGGAGTGCCATAAGAGCCACAATTAGGAGCCATTTGGCCCGAATCTTCGTCCTGAGAGAACCGAGTTGCCCAGTCACTTAGCAGCATTCTTATTCGCGGCTTTCAGCGCACCGTGGTAGTTTAAAAGCGCGTCAGGTTATTTATAGTAAAGAATGTGCGCCGAAATGCCGTGTTGATAGCCACCCGCCCCCCCCCGCGTAGTAAACCTCACTCTTCACTGTCTTATGCACCAGTCACCCGTCCGAGCATGTCAGCAATCTGGTGTTGGGATTGGGCGCAGTGGTTGGCGCGACGTAAAGTCTGCGCCTAGACGTGCGGCAGTAGTTACGGGCTGGCGCGGACCCCGTGAGATCTAATTTGTGCGTGTCGAGACCCCCTCTATCTCCCTTTCGGTTCACCGCTCAAATCCCATTCAGTATGCAATACGCAGCCACCACCTGTGACTAACCGGGATGGTTGAAGCGATAAATACCATGATGTTAGTGAAGCAGGGGTTATACGAGGGACCGGGGTGTAGGGGTGTCAGCGGTGGGTTCACGTAATGGTCGTGGTGGTCGCTCACTTGCTTGCAGGTGAGACTGCGCCTAGCGTCCACTTGCTGACACTCAACTCTCACCTGTGGCTCCTCGTAGCTGGACTCTGCTCAGCGGCCACACCCGGGCAACCGTCTCCACCGGCGGGCTAAACCAGGTGAGGGGGCCCTGTGTGATGTGCCGTGTGCACAGGGTTTGCGGATTCCGCTGGATGGAAGGTCGAATGGAACCTTGCGTCGGCATCGTCGTGACGTGGTTCGTCTCTGCACGCCGCTGGACAGCCGGTGACGGGATGGATCTCCACATCGACATTGCCTTGACGCGTCCACCTACGCCGTCGGAGACCGCGGCTTATGGCGAATTCGAGTCGCTTTCCACTACAACCCGAAGTCGTGGTCCCATAGTGGAGTTCGGCCGTGCCACAACGGCACATGGCAGCCCTATTCGGGGATGGCACTGCCAGCCCCCACGAGGGGAAGGGCCTAGAAAAGGTGGCCTTAACATTGCTGAGTACCACGCCGTCTCCAGGCTAGCCAGGGCCGCAGACGTCTAATCATGGACGAAACAATCAAAATCGAAACAACAACAATAGTAATAACAACCATACTCATTCTCCTCATCCTACCTCTTCTTCCTCTTCCTCTGCCCATTCTTCTCCTTCGTCACCTTCTTCTCCATCTCCTTCCCGTCGCCCCACTCGTTGTCACCAGACTGGCAGGGTGAGCCCGCTCACTCTGGCAGCCTGGAATGTTCGTTCCCTTTTAGACAATCCGAGGAGCAACCGACCGGAACGGAGGACGGCGCTAGTGGCACGAGAACTGGCGCGCTACAAGGTGGACATCGCCGCACTCAGCGAGACCCGATTCTCCGAACAAGGCCAACTGGAGGAGGTGGGTGCCAACTACATCTTCTTCGGGAGTGGTCGACCCAGGGCAGAGCGACGAGACGCAGGCGTCGCCTTCGCCATTCGGAACGACATCGTGGGACGACTGCCCTGTCTGCCGCAGGGAATCAACAATCGCCTGATGAGCCTCCGCCTGCCTCTATGGGGAGGCAAATTCGCCACCATCATCAGCGCCTACACTCCGACGATGACCAACCCCGACGCCGTCAGAGACAAATTCTACGAGGACCTGCACGCCCTCTTGGCGACTGTGTCGAAGGCGGACAAGTTGATTGTCCTTGGTGACTTCAACGCCCGCGTCGGCACAGACCATACTGCCTGGAGAGGAGTGCTGGGTTCCCACGGTCTCCGCGGCTCAAACGACAATGGTCTGCTGCTTCTCCGCACCTGCACAGAACACCGCCTCATCCTGACGAACACGTTCTTCTGTCTGCCGGAGCGACAGAAGGCCACTTGGAGGCATCCTCAGTCGCGCCAGTGGCACCTGCTGGAATATGTCCTCGTCCGGAGGCGAGATCAGCGGGACGTGCTGGTGACGAAGGCGATCGCGGGTGCTGACGGGTGGACCGACCATCGCCTCGTCATCTCGAAGATGCGTATTCGCCTACAGCCTCGCAGGAGACCACAAGGTAAGCGACCCCCAGGTAAGCTGAATGTTGCTTTGTTGTCTTTGCCCGCTCATCATCTTCCTTTCAGCAATGAGCTAGCTCAACGGCTAGACAACCTCCCCATCGCCGATGCTGCCGCTGCCGAGAACGCCTCCGTGGAGAACCGCTGGTGTCAACTGCGAGACACGGTCCAGTCGACGGCGCTCGCCGTCCTCGGTCGCGCTCCCCGCTAACACCAGGACTGGTTCGACGACAACGACGCTGCCATCAGAAATCTGCTTGCTGAGAAGAACCGCTTACACAAACCCTACGTAGATCACCCCACTGATGCCACCAAAGCTGCATTCTACCACAGTCGCCGCCAAATTCAGCAACGACTGCGCGAGATGCAGGACGCCTGGACCGCTCGCAAAGCTGAGGAGATCCAAGGCTATGCGGACCGCAACGAATGGAAGAACTTCTTCTCTGCGATCAAAGCTGTCTACGGTCCGCCGACGAAGGGCACTGCTCCTCTCCTCAGCGCCGACGGCAACACTCTCCTGACTGAGAAGACGCAAATCCTGCAGCGATGGGTCGAGCATTTCCGAGGCGTCCTCAACCTCTCCTCCGTCATCTCCGACGCCGCCATCGAGCGTTTGCCGCAAGTGGTGACCAACGTGGACCTCGACCTCCCGCCATCGCTCCAGGGGACCATCAGGGCCGTGCAGCAACGCTCCAGCAGGAAAGCACCTGGATCGGACGCAATCCATGCTGAGGTCTACAAGCACGGAGGTCCTCAACTGATGGATCACCTGACTGCGCTCTTCCAGGAGATGTGGCGTCAAGGTAGAGTCCCGCAAGATTTCAAAGACGCAACCATCGTGCATCTCTACAAGCGCAAAGGGAATCGCCAAGTCTGCGACAATCACCGCGGCATCTCCCTGCTGAACATCGGCGGGAAGATCTTCGCCCACATCCTTCTCAACGGCCTCAATAATCATGTGGAACAGGACCTTCTGCCGGAAAGCCAATGCGGCTTCCGTCGTCATCGTGGGACCACGGATATGATCTTCGCCGCCCGCCAACTTCAGGAGAAGTGCCAGGAGATGCGGACCCACCTGTACTCTACCTTCGTGGACCTGACGAAAGTCTTCGACACGGTGAATCGTGAAGGACTGAGGAAGATCATGCAGAAATTCGGCTGTCCGGAGCTATTCACTCAGATGGTGCGTCAGCTGCACGACGGTATGATGGCGCGAGTCACGGACAACGGCGCTGTCTCAGAGGCATTCGCAGTGACCAATGGAGTGAAGCAGGGCTGCGTTCTGGCGCCTACCCTCTTCAGTTTTATGTTCTCTGCCATGCTGATGGACGCCTACCACGACGAACGCCCCGGGATCCGCATCGCCTACAGGATGGACGGTCACCTTCTGAATCCACGGCGAATGCACTTCCAATCGCGTGTATCCACAGCCACCGTGCACGAACTCCTCTTCGCCGACGACTGCGCCCTGAACACCACCTCCGAAGCGGAGATGCAACGGAGCATGGACCTGTTCTCCGCCGCCTGCGAGAACTTCGGTCTGGTCATTAACACGCAGAAGACGGTGGTGATGCACCAACCGCCACCCAACTCAGCCACAGCCCCCAACGCGTCGCCGCAAATCAGCGTGAACGGAACCCAACTGCAAGTGGTGGAGAACTTACCGTACCTGGGCAAAACTCTCTCCCGCAACAACAAGATCGACGACGAAGTCGCCAACAAGATCTCGAAATCCAGTCAAGCCTTCGGCCGCCTCCAAAGCACAGTTTGGAATCGCCACGGTCTCCAACTGAGCACGAAGCTGAAGATGTACAAGGCCGTCATCCTGCCGACACTACTGTATGGAGCGGAGACTTGGACGGTGTACACGAGGCAGGTGCCCAGACTGAATCACTTCCACCTCAGTTGTCTTCGTCGCATCCTGAGGCTAAAGTGGCAGGATCGAATTCCGGACACTGATGTGCTGGAACGGACGGGAATCTTCAGCATCTACGCCATACTGAGGCAAATGCAGCTGCGCTAGAGTGGCCAGCTGGTGCGCATGGACGACGAGCGACTACCCAAACGACTCTTCTACGGAGACGTCACGACGTGTTCTCGCCGTCAAGGAGGCCAGATTCGCCGTTACAAGGATACCCTGAAGTTCTTCCTGAAATGCCTGCGAATCAACCCGACCAACTGGGAGGATCTCGCACTCGATCGACCGACCTGGAGGAGGACAGTGAAGACAGGCGCTGCGATATAGGAAGCCAACCGCATCGCTGTCGCCAAAGCGAAACATGAAGCCCGCAAATCACAATTTCACCCAGTCCGCAACGCCGCTGCACAACCGCTTCCAACGTGTCCTCGATGTCAACGGACATTCCGGGCTCAAATCGGACTTGTTGGACATCTTCGGATTAACTGCGCCTTTCGAACGGCACCAACCTTCGTCCCCCCGCCTGCCTCTTCCTCCTCCTCTCCGCCGCCAACTAACCCTGACAATTCTTCTGACCCACCACTTCCATCATCGTTTCCCTCCTCCTCCTCCTCCTCCTCCTCCTCCTCCTCCTCCTCCTCCTCCTCCTCGCCCACTGCTCCAACGGCAGCTGCTTAGGCGACTGTCCCGCGCACAACAACTGACACTACCACCACCTCCCCCGACTCCAGGGATGAGGATCAGGACTACAACTGCCCTCACTGCGACCGTACCTTCACCTCACGCATCGGCCTGGTGGGTCACTTGCGAATCCATCGCACAGAGACTGGCGAACCAGTGCCTGGAGCACCAACCTACACCCACCGCACTCGCCTCCACTGCCCACACTGCCCTCGCACCTTCACGCATCGCATGGTCTATTCGGCCACATGCGCATCCACGACGACCTGCGGTAGACAACCGCCGGTCACACCACACATTCCCTCACTCCCTACCTCCTAACACCATCACCCCACCAGACATCAACCCTCACACACCTCATGCTCTCAACTGCCGCCTCCCACGCAAGTGGGAAGTGTGCATCTCGACTCGGTCCCCATGCGGCGTCGGCTGCACGGGTGACTTGAGTCCGAGACTATCCCGACACGTCAAGCGTCGTGGATAGGAAGGTTGCTGATTGAGGCCCGCACTCGGTTCGCGCAGTTCGTCATGTTGTGTGTGTGGTGTGTAGTAGCGGACTGGTGGGCTGGGGACGGGCTGCAACAGCACCTTCCACGGCACTCTCACGCAAGTGAGAGACACGCCGTTCAACCCCCGTTGTGTGAAATCCTGGTGTTTGTGTGTGTATGGGGGGCCAGGTCGTGCTGTGGCGCGCGCAGTCATGGTCCGCTGACCGGCTCGGACAGCGGCTGGGGTGTGGGGATGGGAGGGGAGAGTACGGTCGATGACTCAGCGCACTTTCTCCTCACTATAAACAATCTGACGAGCTTGAAGCTATCACGGTGCGCTAGAAGCCGTGGCTTGGAAGGTTGCCAACTGACGGTGTACCTTGGACCTCCTCCTTAACGGGAGGCGGTCTGAGAGTCAGGCTGCAATGGCTCCTTTTTAATGTGGCCTTTATGGCACTCTCACCACAGTGTGGGATTCGAGCCAGGCGTTGGCGGCACGCCCAGGTGCGGCTTCGGCCGTACCAGCCTCCAAATCTCTGTTGTGCTGGTTGAAATCCTGGTTATTGTTCTGTGGACCAGGGGGTGTGGTGGAACGCCAAGGTTAGGATCCATCCGAGCCATCCACCTGCGGCCTCCCTCGTCTCCGGTCTTCTTGACTCTGTCTTGACAGCGGGCCCAGGCGGGGGAGGAGGAGAGAGTGTAGGTAGATGCTACGCAAGTCTACTGGCACTATAAACCCCTGCGTAAGTCACCGTCCCTGCTCCCATTGCTGCTGTAACTGTGGGGCACACGGTGGACATCATCGAAAACGATGGTCGAACTGTCATACGAGGGATCTCTCAGTCTCTATTGGGGGATATCATAAGTAGGCGTGACAGTTCGAACGTCGATTCCGACTATGTCCACCATGTGCTACACAGCAAGGTGCAGCAGGCCCGGCGACTTTCGCGTGAATTAGTTTATGCTGATAGTAGAATTGTGCGACATCTACCGCACTCTCTCGCTCCCCTACTCCCCAGCTGGACCCGGTGTCAAGACAGAATCTGGAGGACCGAAGTCCGCGGAGGGCGTGAGCGAGAACTAAACATATATTCCTCACGGCGAACACCGGCTACCTTTTTGATGTGGGAGCTTGTGTGAGGGAGCCCTCGAGTCCAGAATCCCA
The DNA here is from genome assembly GCA_902702965.1 of Spirometra erinaceieuropaei. Classification (NCBI taxonomy): domain Eukaryota; kingdom Metazoa; phylum Platyhelminthes; class Cestoda; order Diphyllobothriidea; family Diphyllobothriidae; genus Spirometra; species Spirometra erinaceieuropaei. Next base: position 514,835 of record CACRXP010000225.1, read on the forward strand.
TATGACGTAAGGGAGGACCAACTGAAGCTCGGAGTTCTAGCCAATCACTAACTTTCTCCCTCTTTGTCCAGGAAATGGATGCAGGAAGGGTGGGAGAATTGGGTTCGGATTATGGTTTTGAGTAGTATGGCAAATCCCCATTACTTGCTTGCTCCCATTCATGCTTTCTGCATGCAATCTTATCCTCTAATCTTTCGATTACCGGGACCCCTCTTTTAAGCAGACTATGGGGAGAGGGTTAACTTACATGATTAGCAAACGCGTGCTGTGATACGTGGTAGAAAAGATTGAAATATTCCAATTTAGTCCAAAAGAGAACTTGCTGTTCCCCGATTATCCCAAACTCGACAGTTTTTGAGTCCTGATTTAGTTGGACTGGTCTTTTTTTCAGGCTATATCGTTTGGTCATAGCGATATATTCTCAAACTGCCATTGAAAGATTACCTACGTCGGTTAGATTTGAAGAATTGTCAGAAGACTTTCTAACTTTCGCCATTTTTCCCCAAAAATCATCCGTAAAAGTGTTGATGAGAAGGGAGCGTTATGAACCTGAGAGTCTTAGTTGTCAATTCCTGAGACCTACAATTCCGGGGATACAATCTTTCAGTCGCCATTTGGCGGGTCCGGTCGCAATTCGAAGGATACCCTCGAGATCACTTTGTCAGCGGGTGTTCTGGTATGTGTTTAGAAAAGAGATGCCACCCATATCTACTCTGAGAATACGTAAGCGCAGGTGGCCTCACGGAACCTTGTTTGTCAGATAGCTGAACTAGTTTATGGGTGTTTTCCGCAGGTAATTTGCACGTGCATTGTAAATTCCAGTCAGCTGGTGTCGCAGCACATTAAGGCCGCGACATTTGGCTGTGCCACGCCTGCTTTTCGAAATCCGTTTTCTAAAGAGAGTGAGATAGAGGACACGATAGTGCATCTCTGGCCTGTCGACTAAATTTCAATAAACTTGAAATAAATTTTTCCTCAATTTTTCTACATCACAAGATACAGAGCGTATTTCCTTTCAAAGTATGTGGCTTGTCCTTTCAAACTCAGATAATCGTCAGGAAGAGTTACCGCAGATACGAAAGAACTGTCAAGTATTATATCGGGTATTTATATGCCACTCACGAAGCCTTAGATCTTAAAAAGGAAGTGAACGTTTAAAGGGTTTAAAATGACTGATCGATCGGGGGGAACTTATCTAAAGTAAGGACACGAAAGCTTTTAGATCACTACAGCTAGATGCAGCTATAATGCGAAACATTAAGATGAGCTAGAGGCCTTGTAACAAGTAAAGCTTCTTTGGGTAAGATGCGGTTATGTAGCCGCATCTGCTAGAGACAGTACTGTCGGGGGTTACCATCAGGAATTATTGTTAATTGTTTAAGTTAGGGGTTAGGGTAAGGGGTTAGCGCAACTATTTCTCAACCACTCAAAGTACAACCACGCAATCCCAATAGCTTTTCTTTCGCGTAAAATTACTTGACCTCGTCGCTTGTGCGTTCCCCAATCCGACCTGCAAAAAGCACTACTACCGCCGGTTACTTAATACAGACGGCTGGGGTTTGTTTACCTCAGATGCGGCTAAATAACCACATCTGACTTTTTCTTGTTGATGCAACCGCACAGTCTGGTATTACCAGGCTCCCTGTAGAAAACGCATTGACTCAGTTCGTTTTGTTAAGGTCTGATGATCGATTCAGCTCGGCATGACTCTGGGCTGGTCGGCACCGCGCTGAGAATAAATACAACCGGAGATCGAAGTCAGGTCCTCTCCGACCGAGGTCGTGTCGGTCGCCAAATGCCTCAGATGTTGACGTCGCACACACCATTTGTGCGGATTCATAAAAAGTTCCTCCCTTTAGACTCGCAGTGCCAGCTTGATGGGTCACAGGCCATCCAGGAGGATTGAAAGAAAGGCCAATGACTAAAACAAGTACACGACGGAAATTAAGTTTCCTAAATTTGGAGATTTCAGGTTCCCATAGGCCTTCTTGGATTCCAACTGCTGACGTATCAGACTGTCCCAAGTGTCTGTCACAGTTCTCGGCTTGTCTCAATCTAAACTTGTGTGCGTGTGGATGTATTGCAATAGCAGTACTCCGAGGTGTTAGAAGCATAACAAAAACTGCAAGGAATGAAAGGACTGGATACGTGTGAAAAAAGGACGGGGTAGGGTAAGATTACATACATATGTCCTCCGGGGTACTTCTGCGTAAGGCCACTTCTGATGGTGGTGAAAGGGGTTGTACGGGAGGGGCATTGACAGCGCGTTTGCTATCGGCTGCTTCATATACCTGACTGATCTCGTGAAATGTCAAACGAAATTCTAAAAGGCCTTTTCAGTTAGGAAGGACTGAAGCACTAGGTTTGTGAAACCGGTTATCTTGCGAGGCAATCCCATTACATTTTAGACACGTCAGGGTGCTGGCTTTTAAAAGCATCCCTTTTTGGCCACCTTAAAAAACGTCACTCAGAAAAACTGACCATTTAGGTAGCATGTATTTTCTCTATCAACCTCAAATGCCTTCGTAATCTGAGACGTACTTTATGGAAAACCTCCATAAAAACTCTTGCTTGTACCCATTTCGGTCTTAAAGAGTTTTTCGACTCCTGAATAAACTTGAACTCGATCAACTATAGCATTTTCTTTTACGGTTTTCAATCTTTAAGCTGTATACTCTCCGTCTACGGAAGATACACATTCCTTTATGCCAGTAAAAAACACCATATGGGACTCAGAAAATGCTGCAAAAAATGTGAGTTGTGTTGTGCACTTTTAAAAGCGAAGGATACCGTCCATCCGAGCATAAAATTTGAAGAAGACGTAACGTGCTACTAAATGAATATAAAAAGGAATATTTTTGCGCATAGTTTTCAGAAAAGATTTTTAAATTTTCAAGGGCATGCAAAATAATAGGAGAAATTGAATATTACATAGTAAGTGTGATAAATCATGAAATGTTAATCAAAGTTCCGAGATACGTTTTCGTTTCGAAAATATTACTTAAGTAGTGTTGAAAAATTGGCCATAATGCAGCATAATTCTGAAATAATTCAGCTACCCGGAATGCCGACTTTCAAACGAACTTCTTTCCGGCCACAGGCAAAAACCACACTCTATGAGAAATGACTACTGATCCAGCATGAATTTCTTTCATTGATTTTCGATTTCCTCAAAAATTCAATTATATATTTCTGAAAAACATGAATAAAAATATTCATTCTCTCACTCTTTTGGTAGAAAGTTACGTTACTTTAAAGTTTATGCTCAGAGATCGAGCATAATTCGGTTTTCAGAAACGCTTTCAATTTCCGAATTATTTTGATTCCGACCTGCCTCCAAACTTGCATTCGGGGTTTCCAAACTACAAGCCATATATATATTTTCTGCTTGCGGAAAACCATACATTTCTCTAGGGCATTAAGAGGAAACCATATGGGGTTCATGAAACGTAGCAGCGGATTTGGACCATATTATAAACTTTACAAGCCACATAAGCAAATGCAGAGACAAAATGTTTTATGAACGGAAATTTCACGGTATTGAAAAATCGCATATTAGAAACTTCTTTGGGGAACAGTTGCCCAACCCTTAACCCTAGACCTTATCCCTAACCCTAACCCTGCAATCCTAACCCTAGCCCTTAACCGCAGCCCCAAACCCCAACCCTGAAACGTTCAGCGCAAAAGTTAGAAGGAGATGACGGGCCGAAAGTCAAGAAGAACAGCCGGCATTGGGTCGAAAAAGGTAGACACGGCGACAAAGAGACAAGGCCGCCAGCAGAAAACACACCGCAGCGCACAGCAACTCCATGCCAACGTAATCACACCAAACCAAAATAATTAAGCAGTCACCTCTATTGTGTCCATCAGGTGCGGCTACAGAACCGCATCTTGCCGAAAAGTCAGAAAAGATGTCTTATCAATCTTTGGAACAAGAGACTTAGCGGTTTGGATCCACTGCGCAGCCCAGCATTGCAAGTACAACGACGGACGAATTTATCGGACGCGCAGGGGAGTGTGGGGGTGCAGCTGCCAAGTCAACACCCACTTGCCAAAAGTCACAGCCCCCGCAGGTAGCATAGTTTTGCAATGCTGGCCTGATGGTCCCGATGTGAACCATTAATCACGAATGTTGGTGATGGGCGTGATACGAGCTCGATTACCTGACCTACCAGTACTGCCACCGGTGATCCGAGTGACAAAACTTACCGTAAACTGAATGCAGCTGCGAACGGAAATAAACGCGCTTTTGTGGAATGTATGCAGACAGAAAGTCCAGGAATTTCTCGTACCGCATAGCGAACTGGACAATGTATCACCGAACTTAAAGGTAGGACACGACAATAAAAACCCCACCTCTCCCCGTAATATAGGGTGGTCCTAAGTTAAATTACAGGGCCAGTAGAATTCGGGTAAGGATAAAGGCTTGAGTTATGTCTGAAGTCAGAGCACGAAAATAATCGTCTTTCCTGGTATTAAATGCAAGGTCATCCTATTACTGGGAACTCCTATCCCCCCGTCTTACCTTGTTGAGAGGTTAAAAGTAATTCATAAAAAGACAAAATGATTATATCACTGGACAAAAAAAATCAGGCGTATGGACTGCGCATCAACTTCCTCAGCACGCAAACGTCTCTGCTAACTCTACCAGATGTTACATTGCCGGTTCCATAGAAGTACTTTTGAATTATAAGTTCATAAAAGTAAATACCCAATAAGCAGGCACTTGAAAATACTAAGGAAAAAATAAGCTCCTTTCTAAGACGCCATGTCAGTTGCGGCGATATCCATCGCGTGCTCCGCAGCTTGGCGAATGCCCGCACGGTAACGTATGCGTGAATTAGTTTCTAGTGTTAGTTGACTTGCACTGCATCTACCTCTCTCTCTCTTCCTTCACCCACCTGAGCCCACTGTCAAGATGGAGTCAAGGATCGGGTGCAGTGACTGGTTGGGCTTAACAGCCGTCTGCGTGCATCGCACACGCCCGGGCCCTGGCGTATGAGTTATACGAATGGTTCATCAGCAAGCAAGAGCTTCCACCAACCTCGCCTAATGTCATATTGCCAGCTGCAGAAAAATAATCCCCCCCCAGAGAGATTCTTGCGTAAATACCCGCTCTGGGCGACATTGAAAAAGTCTGAAGATGAAAACTGTCTTAATGCCAAGACTTAGGTAGGATTCGAGCACGTGACTGCTAGTTGAGCAACCGTATACAGGGTATTAATCGCACAGAACTCTTATGCAGACGCAAAAAAGGCAACGCTTTAGAGAAGGACTCCATTTAACTGGCAGTAGACTGTGTCAGTAAGACAGGCAACTGGGAGTTTTCCGCACCAGGAGGGCTACCAAGTATCATCTCGCCAAAATCCGCTATTTTGTGAAATTTTCTTTTTGTTTATTGCTCAATTACTGCATTCATTTCGGCTATGGTACAATAGCGTAGGATAAGAATTTTGGCATAAATTTAGGCGACTTTTGTCTTTTCTCTCATTCTGTCAGCCTACTGTTGTTGCGACAAAGCAGTGTATGTAATTGCTCTGAGCGCTACAACCACCAGGTCGAATTCCATGTTGGAAGGAGAAGACGGAAGGCACTAGAATGGGGGTTTAATGTATACAGAACCCGGAGTTGTCCTCTCAGGCAGCAGTGGCCACTGGCGACGCCAGGGCGGATGTTGAATGTGTCCAGTCATTCCTGTGGGGTTCCTGAGACGGTGGTGGCAGCCGCTTTTGTAGTCTCGTGGGCCAAGCTCATGTGGTGTGTCTCAGTGGCTTAGGCTGTGGTTGCAAGGGGGGAGATGCGTTCAAGTGGCCGCATGGGCAGCTCTGGCTGTGCGGCCGCAGGTGTGCCCGAGCTGTCGGTCGTTTGACTTCAGGTCACAGCGTTTGGGAAGGCTCACTGCAAAAGCTGAGTGATCATGAGGCAGCCAGGTCTTAAACAATGACGCCAGACCGGTCATGGTGGCTAGCCGCCATACTGTCTAGCGTGCTGTCCCACCCATAAAGCTCCCTTTACCATAAATTACGTATGGAACGATCCGCAGTCTACTGACAGCCAAGTGGGGTCCTTCTCTACACAATCCTGTGAAATCAGATGAATACCAAGTAGTTGAAGTGACCAAGACCCAGAAAATTCAACGGTCCTGTTGTAAGTAAAGTGATGGGCACTCCCTTCTGCGTCAAACGGTTGAGCGCGGGAATATGGGTCGCCCTGCCCTGATGATCGGGGTGTTGAGTTAGAAGGGTTAGGAGGCCTTGGAATGGACTGAAGGTTGGAGGAGGGGGGGGGGTTGTATAAAGGATTGGGGTTGAATGAGTTAGGCCTGAAGTTAGTAAGTGGGACTAGGTACCTTCTGAAACTTTCAGTGAGGTCGGCTTCAGTACGCGGGGGTTCATGCTCCCGTTTTTGACGCGCCATACCAGGATTCTGCTCGAATTTCAATATTTTGTACAGACAAATCTGACTGTAAATAGGGTTGCACGCCAGAAAGCTGTAAAGCCTACAGAGAGGACGGCCCTGTCCGCTGCTGCCCCTGATCATGAGTTTCAAGGGTCTATCCGAAACGTCAGATGAGTGAAAGTTTCGCCCGCGGAGGTCGTTCAAACTTAAAGTCAACATAGTAAGCCGTTATGTAAAATAGTTAGCCGATAGTCTGCCTTACCCGATCCGAGCTATCCAGAACTGGTCAAATGTCTGCCCTCTGAAACATCTTACATCTTGTCGGAAGTTCCATAGTCTACGAAAATAAAGTGAACACTGACGAATTTGAGAATTTTAATGATAAAATAGTCTTGGCGATAAGACTAAAGTCATCCACCATATTAGTAGTATTTTAACTGCAGACAGTGTTGGAAGAATAAGACCAAGACTGGCAGTTCATCCGTCGCAAGCCACGTGAACCCTCTCTTGACTTGCACCCTAGATTTTCACAGTGAGGCGAACTTGTGCAGTGTAAACAGCGTTCAAGCTAAGGGATTAGGTTGAGGCCACTGGACATGAGCACGAATGCGGCGTCAAAGGCGACTGATCTTGGTCTACGCGAACAACACGGGTGCCAACCTCTAAATATAAATGCAAAGGTTTCTAAAATGGGAGTTGCAAATAACTCGTTTTAGACAACTGTCATAAAAGTCACATTAAGAAGAGGGCATTGAAATATTAATCAGTAGATGGGGGGGGGGATAGAAGTGCTCCGCCATTTTGGCAACTTCCCGCAGGATGGCTTCTAGTTCGTCCAAACAAAACTCAGCTGTGCTCCGTTTCTCATAACGTGGAAAATAAGTACCTACTCCAGGTTAGTTGATTCTAACTTCATCTCTATCCCATCTTCCAGCCAACTGGAGGTAATGTGGCGTAAAGCCGGCGTCAAACACGTACCAAATACACAATGGAGAAAAGAGTAGATTCAATCTTGCCAAATCTCCCAAAGTACGACATACAGTTTTTTACCAAATGCAGATACTGGGGCAGCTGGGTGCCCAAGGTGCGAGGGATTCCTAAGATTTTTGGAAAAACAGAACTGTCTTTTTTGGATGGCAAGGTCGTCACCGCTGCGGACCTCTGGGCTCACCACGGTCCTGAGCCGATTTGCGCAACAGACACGGCATTATCATAAGACAGCAAGAACTAAAGACCCAGTAAGTTTAATAGTCCCTTTCTCCACGGTAGAGATCAACAGACAAAGTCCAACAGACTAATGACTCTCTCTGGTAATTGTCGGTCCTCATTCTGTTACCCGATGCAGTTATTCCTAGATTTTTTGGCCAGAACATCTATCCTGTAGTGATATTTTCGTGATTTCTCAAGGGATATAAGTGAAATTGGTGTGGACTTATTTTCGCATGGATCCTACTTTCAGTGGCTACCTGCAATGACACAAAAAGGTCTTTAATAATTGTCTAATGATAGGATGTCAACGAGCGTATGAGGTTGAAGCTAATTCCGACTCCGCTCTGGGCACCATAGCCAGTTTTGCCTGGAATGGCACGTCGTGCCAAAAAATTGGCACCTAAACAATCAGGCAACCCATTTCTGGCATTGTCTTCGTCATCAATAAGGGCATTTCGTGATGATATCTGTGTGATGTTTGCAGAAAGTACACAACAATGTACCTGGGCACGGTCATTATTTATTCGCAAATTATGCAAATTTAATGAAAGTCTTTGTCTGTAATTTTAAGCGCGATGTACCTCGCTAGAGACAAACAAAATATCAGTGCCTCATCAACACCAACAACCCTTTGATTTTCTGGTTTTTGGATGTCGGACGGAATTCGAAATCCCTTTTTATAGTGGGTTGTCATGCAGAACTCTTGAGGCATTTCTAAAGGTCTTAGAAAGACGAGTGAATGGGTGTTTTGGTTTTCTATACGGAACAAATTTATCAGGTTCAAAATTCGTGTTCCGGGTCTGTGCGTATAAGTGATAGTAGGCGACTGGTTGAGCACCTTAGCAGTATGTTTATTGTTTTGGGCTTTCGAACTCTTGCCGGAGTCCATCATCGGAGGCAGCAACGACAATAAGACGGACGCCAATTATGGGATGGGGGGGGGGTGCTAGCCAATCGTCGATAGGTGAACCAAGACTGGAGGTGGCTGCGCAGGACTCAGTGCGCCGGTGTCAGATCGATAAATCGATTGACTGGGTACCAATCCCAGTCCCAGATTCATTCCCGCGCAAGAAGGTCATGAAGATTAAAGACTGGTTAGATCCTGAAGAGAAGTCTGGGGTAGTATATCGGCCCCACGCCCGAACTCACCTTGTAACACCACAGGTCAGGCTGGACGCATGCTCAGATCGCGAATACATAAGCTGGATGTGCTATGAAGCTGCGCCAGCCTACAAAATGCGTAATGCGTTTAGCTTTGCAGCCACCAAGGTAATCGCACACGTCAGAGTTGAAACAGTCCGGGAACTGATCGAAGACTGAGCCTCGGATGAGAACTCGGTCAATCAATTTATCGATCCGACGCCAGCGAACGGAGCCCTGCGCAGTCACCTCTAGTCTTGCGGTCATGCTCTGAAGATTGGCTAGCACGCCCTTTAATATTCTTTTGTTTTGTTATTGCCACTATCTCTGACGATAGACTCCTGCGCGGGTTCTAGAGCTCAACTAGTCTGCTTAATTTATTCAAATTGAGTAGCAAGCTCTCGGTTGGGTCTCAAGGAATCGTCGCTCCCTCCCGCTGGATCAAGACCGGACTTTAAAAGTTGGAATGTATTGCGGGATCTTCAATATTATCAGCTTTTTCCCGCATTCTTGATAGAAAGGGCTGATCCGAGTTTTTGTGCATTGTTATTCTAGGCCAGGTATGGAGCTTTTCGAGTGCAATCAGTCTGTCAGCAAGTGCCGAAATACTGTAATTGTGACCCTGTATACAAGCCTCAATTAAATATACCGGACAGACATGTCAGTACTGAGCACCAATTACACTCATTCACATGGTGAGTCTTTGTGCTCTAGCAATATTTTAAACTCATACCCTGGTCCCGAGTCTGGATTAAAATTGCCGCAAGATATAACACACGCAACCAGATCTGGTATCAAAATCATATTTGGCTTCACGGGCCCATGTCTTGATGCGTATGATACAGTGGTTTGTTACTAAACATGTGAATTTTTGGTTTAATCAACGACGGCGAACCTCTTGCCGTGTTACAGTAGAAGCTCTATTTGCACAAGAGCCAGGATAATATTCTCATGAAATATCTGCATTTTCTAATTCGCAGACATTTTTTAAGAAGGCGTCTTGTTCTCTTGTGTGTCCTTAAAGCAAAAAAACCAGTAGTTATTTTGTTGCGGGGAGCGAGCCGGACATAGATGAATAATTGTTTTCCCCCAGTAACGTCGCATATTTCATCAGCTTGAATGAAGAATTCCGATTTAAAAAGTCAAGTTTGGCAAACGCACGTTTTCTATTAGTCATCTTTAGGCCTGTACAGTAATATAAATTGTGCAAAGAAATGAAAGCGAAGGAGACAGGATAGCAGGGACAAGGGCTTCATTCGCCTGACGTTTCGGATTCCTGCTCGAACCCACCATCAGAGACAATAGTAACCACATCTGCTACTGTCCCTGATGATGGGTTCGAGCAGAAATCCGAAACGTCAGGCGAATAAGCCCTTGTCCCAGTGAAAACGAGCGTGTCTCCCTCTTCACGACTGCTGTCTGGGACTCGTCTCTTCGCTCCTATTGGCAATATAGCCGGGCGTGATGCGCTCCGATCGGCCCAGCGTTGGGAAACCTTCGCCCTTCGAAAGGCCTCCACATATGCACAGATCCGGTTTTTGTACAGGCATCCCGACAAAGTGATGAAAGATAAGAGAGCCAATAAGGAGTAGTTAAGGGATAGAGGGTTGTGGGCGTCCAGACATGCCAGTGCCGTGAGGGACTTGGGGAAGATGGTGAGGGGTAGGAGAAGCGAAAGGTGTCGGAGAATGAACTATGCTTAATTTTTGCAACTGTAGAGTGATGTGGAAGGATGCGGAAACGAACATGCTGGCCAATTCTTGGCCCATGGTAGTTTGAGGGCTTGTATGAGCGCCTTCTATGAGCACAAATCTGTGTAGGAAAATCGTATGGCCATTGCCTCTACCGGCGCAAGTATGCGCTGACGCAGGAACTTGGAGTGTCTAGTCGGCACTTCACAAATCACCCCGAATGCTTGGTTAACGTCTGCTCGGTGGCCGCTGTCAACTAAGTTGGAAGAATTTGCGTTATATAAAGACTTTTATATGCTTTAATTTGATCACACAAGATGAAGTTCTCGCATCCGGTTGGATAGGCGCCTGGTTATTCGACCGCTATGACCTCCCCCACAAGAGCAAGTGAAGGTGTAGATGCACATTGAAGATGTCTGAAAAGACAGCCTGTCCTCGATTTCAGGACGAAGAATCGAAGTGCTTGCGGGAATTAGCCTTAACTTGGCAGCTGAGTAAGTGCGCGTGATAGCAGAGTTTCAGCGAAGTTATAGAAGTCCGGTTGTCGGATTCCTTCGAAATGCCAGTATAAGAAATAGTTTCTTCTTTTCGGTTGTTAGCACGTCTGTTTTCAGGGACGTTCTTCAGCATATTTAAGGAAGAACTTCTTGGAAATGTCATTTTCTCACACAGTGTCTCGCATGAAGTCGATTTGGGTCTCCAGGTGAAACGGAGTGCTTCAAAAACGAAACTGGAAAAGTTCACCGCCAGACTCCTCCCCTTACCTCCCCCCCCTACCTCCCCTCCCAAATTGCCTGACTGCACCGACATGTCTGAACGCTCTCAACCCTCTCCCCATAACTACCATTCACTGGCTGCTTTAAATGTCACTGTTTTGTCCTAATTTATATTACTGAACAGGCTTGATTGAAAACGTACCTTCTTCAGTCTTTACACGGATATCATTGCAGCACTTAGATACCAGTCTCTTTATGATGTCGGAGATGAGTTTCTCAATTACTGACCGTTATCAACTTTCCGTCTGCCAGTTGGGTAATTAAAAGAAGGAATTTTTACAAAGCCTCTCCCAATACCACCAAAGAACAACCCCAGTCCGAAACGACACACCCGAGATTCGAAACCCTAATAAACGAGCAACCCTCCAACACTTTTCGTGATCAATAAGGCGGCAGGCGGCCCCTCTTTCACCTGTTGCATGTGGTTAAGTATGTTAAGTAGTCATTTTGGACAAAGAGAATATTGTTAACTGACAGGGGCAAATAAAACAGAAGTGTCCAACTGAATGTCCCTTGTCCTTGTTGATAGTTTGTCCTGATTAGGGATCACTTGTGGCTATGCGACCGCATGCGAGGCTTAGATGCTGAAGCCCAGGGCAAGACGAGTCGTCTTCATCCCGTCGCTTCAAATCAAAGCACATGGATAAAGTTCACTTCCACATGAAAGTACATAGGGCATAGGTCAGTTATTCGGAAGGGTGGTTTATTCAAGGTAAATGTTAAAAGACAAATGCAGGCGGCATTTATGCCTCGAATGCAGTTCGCAAATTAGAACCACGATTCCGCCTAATTGGGACAAGCCGGAGAGCGTGGCGTGTGTCTTGGAGAGGACAGAAAACAAAGTGCCGATCTAAACTTCGCTTAAGTCTGGTAGTCACCATGGTCAGTAGCGACTTGGGAGCATGCTATTCAGTCAGCATTGAAGGTCCACAAAACAATGACGGCCCACGCATCATTGCGTCCGATTTAATTATGCAGCGCACGCTTGATGGTGACGACGATGTTGTTGTTGTCGTCGTCGTAGACGTCGTCGTCGTCAATGATGATGACGGCAGTTGCGTCGGGGCTGTGGTGGTGGTGGTGGTGGTGGTGGTGGTGGTGGTGGTGGTGGTGGTGGTGGTGGTGGTGGTGGTGGTGGTGGTGGTGGTGGTGTTGGCGATGGTGGTGGGAGGGGGCACGAATATTTACAACTACCTCAGATCCTCGTTGATTTGATACCGATGAACGTTTGTCCGTCTAGTCACCCCCTCACACCACTCGCTTGTAAGCTACGAAAGTGCCAAGGAAAAATCTAACGTTAACTGTCAGAACTGCCCAACATAATTAAGCGACCTAACACTACAGGTCAGTACGTGTCCCGGTGTCTTTAAACAATTCAGATAACTTAATCTGGTTAAAATATTTTGACGCAATATGTCTCCATTCATCAGAGCTCATTCGTGTCCCTTAGTGCAACGTCTGCGTAACCCGAGACTATAGTCTAAACGCTGCAAATATCAGCTTCCTAATATATGTGGTTTCAGTTTGGTTGAGTGGTAGTCTGATAGCGATACTCCGGTCTCCTTCACCTCTGGCGGAATTGTTTTCTAGTTATTTTGAGCAAATCGAAATGTTTGTTCGGCAGTAAGCTGCGCTCAGGATGGAGTTCTCAGCAAAAGAAAAATTCATTTTCTCAGGAAAAAGTATGAAGTCTGGAGTGTGTGCTCCATCCTCCTGAGGGAGCGAATATACTTCTAAAAAGACTGTAAAGTCTGTCGTTCGCATTACTAAAATACTAAGAGCTGAATACAAAGTAGACAAAACACTGTTTGAGCAGGATAAACATTGGTCAATGGTTAAATTTGTCAAGCGGTACTAGCGGTGATACTAAGAAGCTGACTTCTTGGAACGTCCACGGGCTTCGTTGTATATTACATTCACCAATAGCATATAGCATAAAAATAATACGTGTGTATCCTTTGAAAACTATTGATTTGTTTGTTAGCTTTGACCTTTTCTGAAGCTTTCCAACATGCGCACAGGAAAACAATTGAAGTAAGTACTTGAATTGGGACGAATCTAACCAACCAGCTGAGGCTTTCCTCTCCGAGTCTGACGGGTCCCTTTATCGATTGGTCCCCAGATTCTCACTCCCCGACCATCTCACGCGCTCTCTTGCACTATGCTTCTCGAATTGCCGGGTGCACATATTAGCCCCTGGTGAAACGAAAAGCATGTCAGAACTCCGAACATTTACTCAGATGTCTTACTTGCCACCTTTCGTCACCTATAATAATCAAATGTCAGTGTACATGTGTGAGGATGTGCTGTTAAGATTTTGGACTCGCGCATCGCCGTCAACAGCGTCCAAATCAAACACCTAGACAAATTTGCCAATCTCGGTAGTAAACCCTCACACAGAACTAAAATCGACAATGAATTTGCGCACCGGTTCTCCCAAGCTAGCCGGGCCTTTGGCGGGCTCCAGGCGTCATGGTCTCCATCTCAGCATTAAACTCAAAATGTGTCAGGCTGCCATCTTGACAACCCTGCTGCATGGAGCGGAGACCTGGATAGTCTGTGAGCAAAGGGTGAGGAAACTCAATCACTTCCACCGTAGATGCCGCCAGAAAGTACTCAAGCTGAGATGGGAAGAAAGGATCCCTGACGCAGAGCGAGACGATAATCACTCTCCTGATGCCATGACGCCGTCGACCGCCAGCATATCCATTAGCCCTGACGCACTGCCTGCAAAGACGGCAACCACTTCCACCCATTTCACTTCCGTGACCAGTAAGAGTACTCCTGACGACCCGTTAGTCACAATCCTCACCATCACCAACCCCACAACCCGCAATATGGACTTGATCGCAACCTGTTTTCATTGCGACCGCACCTTCACCTAACGCATTGATCACTAGCAAAGCTGCCGCACCGAGATTGGCGAACCGGTGCCAGGAGACCGAACATACATGTTCTGCACTCGCCTTCATTGTTTGCATCGTTCACGCACATTCACTAACCCTATGAGCCTAGTCGGCGACATGCGTATCCACGATATTCGAATTCACCGCTACCATTGTTTATTCCCGATCGCAAGCCGACAGGACAACGGGATCGTGGCTCGGTGGGTAGAGGCGTGGACTTCTAAACCAACAGGTAGCGAGTTCGAGGCTCGGGTGTTCCACCCTTCAGGGTTGGGTATGACTGGCTGACGACAGTTAACAAGCCAGAGATGGCCATTCCAGTCTCCCTTGTCTTTGTCGGTAATACCATTCTGCCTAAACTCGTCTGTCACAAAATATAGGTTTTTTGATTTCTGACTTTCAAATGGACTCCATTGCCTAGGCTATGCCTGCAGTGAATTATTTATTGCTTTGGCAACAGAGGGAGGGGTGTGCGACCCTGTTATGAGTCCTCTAACAAATAAAAAATGTCCTTCGGTAACGTTCTTTTAGCTAGAAAATGAGGTATATTGCAGAACTTGCACGTACCTATAATCCCGAGTAACCCTCATCGCAGTGAGCTATAGTCTATGTTTAAAAGGGGGCACACAATTAAGAGATCTCTCCATCTTAGAAAGGCTTTGCCATTAAAGCATCCGATAGGCAAATTATGATTTTATCAAATGCCCCAGATTTATGAAACCGTCCGCTGCTCTTTAAAATTACGCAATTATAAAGATAACTTTTAGTAGTACACGCAACAGTATGTACAAAACAATAAAGAAAGGATAGTCGATATAGACAAGGGAACTCGAAACGGTCACTTCTGAACCAGCAGGCACTGTTAGCCAGCCAGATCAAAATCAAGTTCTGAATATCCTCGGATTCATCGCACCTCCTCAAACTTGACGCTAGCACTTATGTCGTTGTTGAGGACATTTTAACGATGACTAACGTTTTTCACAATTATTAGCATCCTGATTATAACGGTTTTTCAACCCCAAGAGAAATGTCTTTCGAAAGAAGAAAAGGCTTGCCTCGCGTGTCAGTGAGGAAGGAAAATCACATTTTTTCTTATGGTTTGCAGGTGACCCTGTAATATCTAAACTGTTGACCACTTCACGCGCACTTCAGCGGAGGCAGGGGGCAGTGCGATCCAACTCCGTCTAATAGTCAATGTTTTCCGCAAACTTGCTTTCAATTATTTGTGCAGCTCGCCCTAATGAATGAGCGAACTTTTATTTTTGTCTAAAATACCCAAAATATGTCGCATTTGCATTCATATGCGCCGACTGCACACAAAATTACAACGGTGGGTTCATAGCACTTGTCTCCGCTATCTGTATCCTTTGTGCCCATGAGCGCCTTTTGACATGATATTTGAGCTGAGATCGGTCCTGGTAGTTAGAATTACGCGTTATGAGTGCTCTCATGCGCGCAGTTTTGTGACAAAGCAGAATCAAACACTGGCACCCACTTTATCCAATTAGGAAGGAAGATTGGCTCACTGGAATAAATCTATTTTACGCCTCACGTTTCGCAGGGCTTTGTACGATCATTACCGTTTGGGCTTTAAAGCATAAAGTGAACAGGAGTACAGGCTACTTAACCTTGCGTTTATCACTTTTCTCCTCGTTTCACCTCCTTAGCCCCTTGGCTGGGGGCTGGCGACTGTGAAAACTGTTTTCATAATAAGCCATCAACTAGATGGAGGACACTAAAGTCTCGGCGAAGGTTGCTCAGCCCGGTTGCACTTTTGTTTCCCCGCTGAGAGTATCTAATCGGTTACATAAACCAGGCTTGGCCGTCTTCTTCTGTTTCCGCGAAGGCAACTGCGCAGAGCCTTTTAGGCCGGAGGAGGGTCGATATGCCCGTTGACGAGGCCGACATAAGCCTCTTGAATTTGTCGGAGTAAAGTGATTCAGATGAGATGGCTAGCATCGTGCAAATTTTGAGGGTACATTTGTCGACGAAAATGCGCAAAAGGACTAGGAGGCAGAATGTTGCAATCATGAAAATGGTCGATATTTCCCGTAATCCATCCCCACTAAGTGGCGTGAATCATTAGTTTCGCATATACATAACACAACCCCTACCCTCTATAAAATCTATAACTCGTGGCTAAAAACTGCTACCTCATTATAGCGATATATGAAAAGGACACAATTTTACCGTTCACTAAGGCTCTGTCCTTTACCCCAAGAAGACTTTGTGGCCTCCAGAAACTAATTTATGCGGGTGTAAGCTGATTTTATCAAAAATCATAAAATCGAAGAAACGTCTTTACGTCAGATCCATTATTGAAGAACTAATATAACTGACGACAAAGGAAGAAAATCCGATGTAACGACAGTATGATGAAAACGATAACAAATGCGATGTATTAGAACTTTACTGGTTGCCAGTATGCTTTTTTTAAACTGCGGCAAGTCGGGAGGTCATAGAGACCGATACGTTGTCTATGGTGGTTTTTTCTTTGCAATTATAAAGTGCAAAACCCAGTTCTTCCCGCACTGAAACTTGCTCCCCTACTCGCTTCCGCTTTTTTTTTATTAGTGCAGGGAGATTTCGGATAAGACTGAAGCCAGAAATGTTGGAGGGAGTAAATACGTTTCACAGACGACAGGCAGAAAGTCAGACTGTGGTTTGAAATTAAGAATGTAGTGGTGCAAACTAAATTTGGATCATGCCTCCTTTGGGCGGTGAATGGGGGTTTACCCTGAAGCGTTACAGTGGCCAGGAGTGCCGTTGTAACTAAGGGCATCCTTAACGATGTCAGTGCATACCTTGCTGTTGATGGTCACCGCTGTCGTACATAAGACCAGTCACTCTCCGAATATAGTGGCTATCCAAACCGCCAGGCGTCTCACAATTCTTGAAAGGTGCCATTGACACAGTGTGTTCTCATGGTAGGCTCTTCCCATATACAACCTCCTGGGCCGACTTCTGAACCTTGTCTAAAAATAAGACAGTATCACCTGAGAGAGAGAGGAATGCGCTTTATTTTGAAATCATACGTTCAAATTTTTCAGCAAAAAATTGGCTCCACTCACTATGGGCAGTAAATAAGTTAACAGATTATTAAAGGGTCAAAATTAAACACAAAGAGACGATTATTATGGGGATAGTTCAAGTCTTGGCTTCTGTATTTCTGCCTCTTCGCACGTAAGATAGCGCGCTAGGAATGGCAATACGGAAGCTCGATAAGCCGATGTGCGACAGGATATAAGTCAGAAGTTGCGGCGCATCGGGCGGGAAGACTTGGCAGACATAAGATCGGACTGTAGGGGATGGGCAACGTCATCTAGAATTCGACCAGCAAATTGCTTGACCGCATTGAAGTGTCGTTGTAAGATGGTGTCAACTAAAAAAAATATAAGAAACACCAGCAGCAGAAGAGAGCATGCGGAGGACTCGTTTCAAAATTAAAAGATCCTTTTTTAGCAAAACAGGAAAAATGACAGGAGAACGGTATAGGATAAGAGGAATAATGCCGGCATCAATGAATCGCCAGACTAAGGGTTGAGGTGTGTGGTAGGAACGTTAACCACGTATGTAGTAAAGAAGTTTACGAACTGTAATAAATAGGGACTCAATATGGAGGGAAAATGAAAGATTTGAGGACAAAGTAATGCCGAGATACCTGAAAGAGGATACTTCGTTAGGAAGAATGTCAGAGGAATCAGGGTAAGGCGAGGGCCGCAGTCGAAAAATACACTGAACGGATTTCGGGTTATTAATTAGGAGACCATTTTCCTCCGACCACGCTAGGACATGGTTTAGGCCATCCTTTAGAGACCGGTGTGTCTGACTTTTGAGAGGGTGTCCAACAGCCACATCGTCAGCATACCTGACCAGAAGACAGTCATTAGGGGACCTTAGATCATCAGTGTGGAGGGAGAAAAGGTGAGGGGATAGAATGGAACCTTGAAGAACACCGAAGTCATTGGGAAGGGTCGAAGATTTCCGCTTGCCAGATTGGACAAATTGGGTGCGGAAGGTAAAATAATCGCTCAGCCAAGAGACGACCCAGCCTGGAAAGCCACATGCGGAGGTTTTGGAAAGGAGAAGAGGGCGCGGGACGGTATTGAAATGTAAATGTAAATGGTCTTCCAAAATGAAAGTCTGTGATCAACGCTTTCTTGAGCAAACAAAAAACTTTCTCTCGTAATTTCCCCACACAAAACGGCTTTGTCGAGGGTTTTCGCTAGTGGATGTTAAATTCTTCCCTCCTTTTGTTAATTATGCGCAAGAAAAACATTGACGGTGTTCCTTGTGAATACTCTTAAGGAGAATATGGTGCTACTTTTGGTGCTCAACGAATGAAATCGTCGTGTTGCTTACTTAGGGACCGTCTTGGCCTATCTTGCTTAGGTCTAGGCACTGCTTTATTGTTACCAAACCTCACAGAGTGGCCTGAGTAATGTTTGGCCGCCAATTTCGGTATGCGCCCAATGTCACCCTGCGATAGGAATAGTTCTGACACCGTTGTTGCACGGCATGCCACAGAAATGTGGCAGTATGTCGCGGGTAATCAACATGTATTTGTTCGTGCCAACTAATCATTGTGGTGGTGGTGGTGGTGGTGGTGGTGGTGGTGGTGGTGGTGGTGGTGGTGGTGGTGGTGGTGGTGGTGGTATAAGTAGTAGTAGTAGTTGTTGTGGTAGTAAAAATGCCATCAAACAACTTTATAACTGTAATTTATTGCGTAAAAGTCACCAGCTTACAAAATATAACTTCTAAAGCTTAATCTGCTCCCTTTTTCTCGATAACAGTGAGATTTAGCAGGCATGATCCCACCGAATTTTCATAAACGCAAGACCCCATTTTCCGCTCCTATAAGAGGTTTGCTTAAAAACATCCGTGTTTGCGTCAATGTCTTTTAATATCATAATGTGTAAGAAAACGATTTGACATATGATCCTAAATAACGTAGACAGTTACCGGGCTCTCAGAAAATGTCCGACTATGCGTAAGGTCGGTTTGTTTTCTCTTTAATAAAAGAGATCTTAAATGGATTCGTCTCTAGTAAAAGGCCTTCTGCTCCTCAAATCAGCTCAATAATCATAAAACCTTACCGAATATGTGCGGTAGTACCCTCTTAAATGCCTAGCACAAATTCTCATTCGTTAGGATATCTACTGCATATTTCGGCTGTGAGAATGAAATTTTAAAGTGTTTTATACATGTCTGCATAGCGTTTTCAAATGCCTTTCATGCGATCAAGTGGTGGAGGATGGCACAGTGAATCAACAACATGATTTACTCATTCAGAACAAAGTGCGTCTTATTTCTGGCATGAAATCAACTACAATTCTGGTTTATATAGACTTGATTGCTGATAGGCTTTATGACTATCAGCTGGTTTTTACGACAGAACGACAAAAGTAAGGATAGAAAGGGGTGTAAAAAATATCCAAAACCAAGAGTAGTATGGACCTTTAAACTTCTATCGTTTATATCAGATGAAAGTTAGTTGTCTGCCGACTGAGGTATGTAGGAAGGGGGGGCGAAGTTCTTTGTCTCTCAGCCCATCGATAATCAGTGGTCAGGGTTGTTTACTGCCTTATAAGCCCCTAATTACAGACTCCTGTGACAAGGATAAAAATGGGACTAGACTAAACAGTATAATGGCTTTTAATCAGATAAGATGGAGCACTGGTCGGCCTCATTTACTACTGGACTTTGAGGTCTGCAGGTACTTTTAAGGCCAGCACGCCTAAATGATTTCAGCCTCCTAGTGCGATAATAAGCTCCAGTAAATTGCTCGTAAAGTGCACTTTGGATGCCGCATCAGAACGGCCCGATAACTACGCACCAGATGTTCGCTGCCTGAAGTTATTGCTTTAAAGGAAGCACTTGGATTTGTGTAAGCTATGGTACGGACGTGGGGCACAGAGCACACGAATGCGATATTCTAGGCGAGAGAGAGATTTTGAATACTTGCACATGCAGCACCAGCTAGCGTGAATTCCCAGCTTTGGAATTTCGGATTTCCGAAAAGGTTTTCCTGTGGTTCCCACAGCGTGGAGTATCGGGCATGTCTGAGGGCTAAAGAAGTTATTCGTTGAATGGTTAGTGGTTTTTTTGCAAAACTCTTATAAGGAACAGAATTCCCGGTTTTCATCCCTCGCTGTTTAACGTTCCCGACAAAAAATCCTCCCGTTTTTTGAGCTTAAGTCGGACCACAATGATTATTCCTGCTTATGTAGAATCGTTGGGGAGGCATAACACAAATCGTCACGAATCAGCCGCAACCCAAAGAGACACAACACTGAAACCCCAAAACAGAACTGAGAGCCATACTGTGCTCAGCAGTCAGACAATATCCATAAATAAAACTATCACGTGATTTTGAGTATTCCCAATCTCCGATGTGGGATACTGAGATAGATGTGCGTTCGCTGGTCGTTCTTACGGAACCCACTCGTTCCATTGTGCCGTAGGGCTCTCTCTCGAGCCCAACCAGCAGCCGGACAGCGGTGCACACTATTGGCAGTATGCCATTACCGACAAAGACAAGAGTGTTCCACACTTTGGGGTCGGATATGACAAACTGACGACGGCCAATGAGCCAGAAATGGCCACTACAGTCTCTCTTGTCTTGGTCGGTAGTAAAATTCTGCCTATATCATGCGCCGCTATGCGGCTGCTGGTTAAACTCGAGAGAGAGAGAGAGAGAGCCCGTAAGGCACAACGGAACAAGTGAGTTCCGTAAGAACGGTCGGGGATCCCTCCTCTACCATTGTACATTCCCGACCGAAACTGACAGGACAACGGGCCCGTGACCCAGTGGTTAGAGACTTATACCCAATGTAGGTCAACACGAATCGTAGCTGCCCCATTTACTCCAGTCACAGGCTTCCATGGACGCGCACGCATGGTACAAACTCTGATTTAGATAATAGTTAGAATGTTTTGAAAGTTCTCATGGAAGGATTCAGTGAGACTAGTTGGCGAGCATATTTCTGCCTTCGCCTAATTGGCATTAGGGCACATATGGAAGCACATGATGGATAAGAGAAATTAATTAAAGTCCGTCTTTTCAAACAAGTGGAGTGTGAGAATATGAGGAGGGAGTACCAAGAGGTGGGGAGGAAAGCCGCAGAGAATGGCTTGCACGGGACTTGCACGAGGTACTTCTACGCGTAAACTGGTGGCAGTCGCTTCTGTTGTTGCCGGCAGACGCTGACCCAGTGACTTAGGATGGTTCAGTGGGACCTTGTAAACCACACGGACGGCTCTGTGGGGGTGCACACGATACCCGAAATCAACAATATGCGTTAGAATGGCGCTGTTTACTCTCCTAAAAAAGATGTGATTGCTTGACCGAGAATTGTTCCGACACCTACTTCAAACACAGCATCAGAAGCAGCCACAGTTAAGGCGGATGGAAGCACAAGGAGTGCTGTACTCACAGGATGTAGGTAACATGCCTACCATAAGTAGCGAGTCCTGCATTCATCAGCGATAGTCGTACTCGGTGTAAACATGACTGATCGCTCGCTCGCATCGATCGAATGGAAATGCGATTAAAATTCCTCCTTCATCCACCACATCGCATTCTTATCAAATGCTTCCTGCAGTCTGTCTGTTCGTTTGTACCAGAAACTTAAAAATTAATTGACTGTATTGTTGAATCAAATATTCGAATTTCCCCCGCCGCAATGTACTCATAGTGGTGTCCGTGAGAAGCCAAACAACTGCCTCGATACCCGCCAAAATCTATCGACTACGATTTCTGATATACAAAAACTGCTGGTTGAGTTAAATTTAAGGCAGGATGATTAAACGGTATCGTACCCTTTAGGAACATTCAAATACTCTCGGCTTTCCTAAGAGTAACATAGTTTGCGGAATCACCGCCTGTCAGTGCTCCATACCGGATATCCAGGAGAGTTTATGAATCGATTGGGTTTTTTGATTATTCTTGCCCCAACATTGAAGCTTAACTGTGGGTGTGAGGCCGAAAGAGAGACACTATAGAAAGATCCTTTTAAATCGCAAAGATGGCTCCTGATCCTTTTTCGCTTGTGGCCAACTGCGAGTACTTAACGGTTTTCGAAAGCCCTTCGGGATTTGAGGTACTCCGATGACAACGAGGCGTCTGTTAGGGGTCAAATGTTTATGATGACACCTTGCAGAAAGTTAAGGCATCCCGCTGGAGAAAACGTTGGTGCCGTCGCCGTGAAAAAAGGCTAGTCGCCTGCCGTCTCCGACTAGTACTGCAAGCCAGAGAGAGGCTGGCGGTTGAGTCCGGAGGCGCGACAAGACACCCCTATCGGTATAAATTGAGGAGGGATTCCTGTCGCGGATGAAAGAACACGCATTGGCGGCGAAGGGCGATGACGTCAACCGGCAGGTTATGGCGTCAGTAGACGCCATTACGGCGCACACGCATATTCGACAAGTTCGAAGTTCTTACGCGAAGCAGCACTCATATGAGTCACTCAGTGTGTTAGGGCACGCGAATAAGAACTCCTCCCGCATTACAGGTAGCTTTGCAATAATTTCTAGGGATTAGGACCAAGGCTGGTGTTAGGGCTAGGATTTTTGCCAACGGTATTAGAGAAGTACCAGACTTTACAGTCGGTAGACTGTGGATCGTGTCTTACGTGACTGCTGATAAGGGTAGTTTTACGGGTGGGCCAGCACACTAGACAGTAAGCTGACGAAATTCAGGAAAACACAGCAATCATCTGGATTTCTCCAGAAATACTTATCGCACGCTTTCGTACGACAACGTAAATGAGCGCGGTTATTAAAAATAAACAAAAAGTAAACAAAGAAAAGTAAAGGAGTTTGAGTGGTGGTGGTGGTGGTGGTGATGATGGTGGTGGTGG